>VYZW01045042.1:40556-83858 GCA_013401315.1 Balaeniceps rex | reverse complement strand
GAGAAAGATGTATTCAAGACTATTTGATTCAGTATATTTCAAATAGGTTTTGGAACCAGTCCTAGGAAAACAGTTATCTTTGTGAAGGTGGCACCTGCAACTCTTGTTATAATATCTAGAGCTGGTATACCATTATCCAGCAGCACCCAGCACAAAACTCAGTTTTCAGATACTTAGAACTTGATGTGCATGCATTATGCTACAGACTTCAATTATACATTATCTCTATTTTCCTCCTACAAGATGGTAATGGTGGCCTCTTGAGCTGCATCAATACTGTGCAGTAAAGAAAACCTCAGTTGCAGGATCCCTACCAATGTCAGTCACTATAGAGGTTGAAAATGGGTAGTGAATGACACAAGGGACTGCAGAAGTAGTTTCTTCTTTGAGATGGACATTGGCCTGGGGAAATAGGCTCTTCTCATTTGTTTCTACTGTGTAATTTTTAAAAGTTGACCAAATCACTCACCATTTGAGAGGTGGTTAGGAGGTGTCTTCATCTTTTGGTGAAGAATATCATGGGATTTGGAAAACTGTTAAGCTCTTTCAGCTGTAAACAAGGTTAAGGGGAGCTGTGCTTGAATATACATCATGCCAGATAACACAAAACACTTAAAAATTGGGTCTTAGGTACCTCTAGTCAGGTGCACAAAACTAGAGATTATTCTAGCTTAATCTGTCCATGTTCTGGTTTCTCATCTCTAAATGGAAATAAATCCATTTTATTTCATGGCAGTCTGACAAAGATACGCATTAATTAGTTTCTGAAGCTCTCTAATACCACCACAAGCACCACAGAAAAGCCTGTGAGGAAATTAATAATTCTAATTTTAGAAGGGAATGCAGTAAATAAGGCATCCAGCCACACATTGAACAAGGAGAATGTGGCTGAGCATTGTTTAGCATGTTACCATGAGTGCAGCCTATCAGATGCACTGAATCAGGCAAGGTTCCTCTTAAAAAGGTGATATGTGCTCACATAATCAAAAATCAAATTGTAATGTATACATAAGATAATTAATTCAGCCTTATTTCCCGGCATTAGTATGTCACTTGGCAGCCTTAGTCATCTACCTCTTCTAACATAGGTTTTGTTTTTAATCACTCACGTTACCACTCTGCTCCTCCAGAAAGTTCTTTCAAGGGACTCCACCACAGTTCAAGAACTGACAACAAAAGGTAGTATGACTGGTTGAGCCTTACCTTGTACACTGACTGCCAGAGCTCCAAAAAGTTCAACAAAGATATCATAGATATTTCCAGGAGTAGTAGAAAGGACTAGGGCAAGTTGTTTAACTACATGTTTTATCCCTCTGCCACATCCTCTTTGTGCAACTTGGAACAAATCTGGGAGGTTGTATGAAGAGATTCAGATCTCCAATTGATGGAATCAGGCAAGGAAAACAGGAGAGGGTTGAGACTGGCTTAGGGAGCACCATCTACCACTCAGTCAGTAATGAAAACCTCCTGATACTCCTCCCCACATATTTTGGGAGAGAATGGCATCTGCTTTATCAGGTCAGGTTTCACTCAGTATATATTGGGAGGCTTTAATACCTACCTGTAAGAAGACTAAAAGGCAAGGGATAATAATTTGCCATCATTTATCACACATGACCAAGAGAAGTTCTAGAAGGCTCCAAACTCCTTGCCTTATGTCCCAGCTTCCCCTCCTTGCGCCACTCTGACTCCCCACAGATCGGAATCTCCCAGTTACACCATACCACATCTTACTCTTGCCATGTTCAATCAGAGGCAGCCTTTGGCCTTCTTAACTTAGTACTGCAGAACCATGATATAAATTGTGAAGGGGACTTACTAGGCTTCCTCCTGTGTGATGATTTTCCTTGTTGAAGTAAAATATTGTACCAGCAATTCAGTGCTACTGCATTTGCATCCAGTTGAAAGTTGCCTCATATCCTGCAAATCCAAGGCAAGCCCAGAGCAACCAGATGGAACAGGCTCAGAATGATAAGCACAGTATGGAAAACTGGACTTTGCTTTAGAAGAATAGGACTGTCAGGCTGATACGTGTTTGAAAAATGTTCACCAGACTTTAAAAAAAATCCAGCTGAACACACATTTCTACTTCATTCTGGATCTAAAACTATTGTGATGTTCTGTAACTGCTGCCCCTGCTGAACACCATCTTTACAATACCTGTCTAAATAAAATCCACAGGGGATTTTATTTCAGTGTGAGATTTTCTAGATCACAAATTTTATAACTAAACATATTACTTTTAAAAAATCAGAACACCCACATAGATTCCATTCCAAGGATCTGATTCAACAAAGACCCTTCATACTTAACTTTAAACGCTTTACTGGGCTCATCATCCAAACTCCAACCTAAGATCAGAACACTTGCTAGCATTGTGAAAAATGCTACCTCTGATAGACATGGAATTAAATTGAACAATAGAAATAGAGAAATGATGTACTAAGATAAAAAGTCCATTCCATTTTCAGGGAAGGATTAGCCCCATCTGTGTTTTTTTTTTTTTTTACAATGTTTTAATGATTTTCTTGCCTGCTTTAAAGTGTGCCCACTGTTGAATAAAAGGAAAGATTATGTTTCTGTAAAATATTAGGCTTACATTCTTACTGAAGAATTAGACCTTTTCCACATTTTGCCTTTGAAAATGAAAGGTCTACAAAAGAAGGAAAACTATTTCTTCTGACGCAGCACATCACTGAATGTAGGAATTTTGTCTACATTAGAAGTAGGATGGTTGACTAGGAAGAATAAAAGATAAATCAGCTAAGGTAATTATGCTGCCTTCTTCCTAGTTCAACCATGACCATTTCAGATAGAGTTTCTGTAGGACAGCTCACCACTGTGCAGAGCTCCCTCTCTACAAACCTCACCCTTATCACTCACAAGAATTGCACACTGTCACGTGTCCCTGCTTCAGTGGTATCTGCCATCATGGGACTTCTAAGGTCCAGCTGTAAATCACTCAAGGTCAGCTAGATGTAGATTTTGCCAGAAGTTCTTGGGAGCTTTCCTGCTCCCACTATCTGGACTCCACAACTGCAAGTCTCCATTGATCTGGCCAGGGTTGGTCAGCACTCTTGCCATTCAAGTGGCAGGAAGGTAGTTTAGGGGCAGTTTAATGAAATCAGTAGGTCTCTTTTCTGTCTCTTTCTCCCTTCTGTCTCTTTCCCCTCTTCCTCCCACAGACCCCATGTTAGTCATCTCCATCCTTCTGGCCCTGGGATGGCCTAGAGGTGAGTGTTTCTGGTCTTGTCCCAGAGACTTACACTTCTCCACTCAAGGGGACCATGCTGCTCTCTGCCCTTGGGTCAACTAAAGGTATTTTTAACAAATCACTGCAGATACCTTACTATCCCCTTCTTCCTTCTCACTATTGCCATCAAGCATCCTGCCCTTCCATTCAGGTTCAGTGTGAGTGGTCTTGCTTTTTTACAGGACAGACTGTGTAAACTTCATGTTACAATGTCTCTGCTTATTTCAAAAAACTTTGAATTCAATATGAACCTTTTCATACACTTCAATTCTTCAATAGACTATTTGATCAAGGTGAAAAAACAGTAGAAGTCTGACTAATAATAGTACAATATTGAAAAGAAAAAAAAAAGGCAAACTGAAAATTTTCACAGCCCCTACAGCTTTAGATATTGATATTCATTCTCTTGAATATCACATGTCCTCTAGAAAATACTATCTTTAATTCCCATACCACTACAGGTGAAATACAGAGATAAAGGTGAAAAAAAAATTATAAAGGGCTTTTTTCCCTCAACATTAAAATATATAACAAACTTAGCAGTTTGTCATATATAGTACAGTAGCAGAACAATTGGTCAGTAAGATCATGAAAACTGCCCCCAAAATCCTCAATACCTGCCTGTCCTCTGATGCTATCAGGTTTTCTGTCCTGTACATGACAGAGGTTTTATTGTTTCTCTGATCTGCTCCAGTTTGCAGGGGACAGTGTGATTAAGATACTACCTTTAATGGACAACTTTCCAAGTTACACTACTCACCCTGGAAAAGTGCTCTGAGATATAGGGAGAAACAGTAAAGGGGTAGACTGTTGTGAATTTTTGCTATTGTTCTTTCTTTTTTTTTAAGTAAATCATTTTAGTTAGTTAGTTGGCTGAATGGGCTAAGTATCTGCTAAAGGAGACACGTCATCTATTATGCAACATGGGGACTACCATCCTTTGCTGCTGAACACACTGAAAATATCATGTATAATATAAACATCCATAGGGTAAATAAACACATTAAACTTATCGATTCTTTTACCTGCTCCAGTTCATACCATGTCAATGTACTGTGGCCTGGGAAGCCAAAATTCAGTTCTGTTGATTGCCCTGGGAAAAAAGAGGACAGTATTTTTTCCCAGTCTATGTTACCAGAAGGTTATAGTACGTGCTGTACTCCAGATCACACACTAAATGTCCTTCTTCCTATTCCATCACCTCATCCCCTAATAACAGAATAAGAAACATGACTTTGAAAATAGAAAAAAGAAACCAAAAAACCTATATCCAATACACACATACATTACACAAAAATATTCATGCACATGTATACATATAGTCACTATAAATAAATGCATTTGCATACTCATGCACACTCATATGATGCAAAGAAAGATCAGATGTAGCTTCAGATATTCAAACACACAATTCATTAACTTTATAAAATGGCCAAATATATGTCATTGATTTACCTCATTAATATTAAAATGTTATATTTTCCATATAGTCTTCCACAAGCTCCCTTAAAGGACACGCTGTTGACGTAGCATCAGCCCTTCCCATCTACTGTTTTCCTTACCATTTAAAGTTATATTTTGGGCATTGCTGATAAGGAGTTGTATGAAGAATGCACAGCGATAATCTGTGGTAATGATTGTCGCTTGACTTAAAATAAAGAGAGGCAGCCTTTTAAGGTCAACATCAGTTCCATGTTTGGATTGTTTCTATTATTTGGAAGGGGCTGACATGTTTTAAATTACTAAGTAATGTGAAAATACATTACTAGCACAAGACTGTTGTCTATGTAAATATTTTATGGGTAGAGTCACCCACCATTGGTTAATAAGGTAACACAGACTCAAAGCTATTTATGTTGACTCATATTTTTAAGATGAAGAATTTAAAAGCAAGAAAATGTGACAGAGTTGATCAGGATGTAAGGCAGTGGCTCACAGACAGACTGTTGTGTCTTGCATGTCATGAACAGCTCTTTTAAATTACTTCTCGAGGAGATGTAACATTGTCCATGTGAAATATACTAAATGAATAACACAATGAGTCACCTAATGAACCTAAGTTAAATAGCTATAATTCTTGGTTTTGCAGAGATGAAAGAAAAAGATCCTGATAGCTTTAGCTTCCCCTGGGTCAAGTATTCTCATAAAAATAGGAACTATCACCTCCCATGTGTACATGGCATCAAGTACAATAGGAAACACACATCTACTATAAGTGTACATGAATGCTCTCACCCTGGGGTTAACAGTCGGACTGGGGAGTGAGTGCAGCTCATGGGCTCAACGTGCAGCAGCCTTCCCATTGCTACTCCCCGATCTGCCTTCATTCACAGGCAGCATAAGGGCTTCCATGCTGAATTGCTGTTTGGACCTATTTGCTGCCTGGGCTGGTGCAGGTGGTCTTTCTTTCTCACTGCTCTTGTCTGATCTTTGTTGCACAAGACCAACCAGAAGGGCAGCTCATGCTGTCCCACTGCCACTGTGGGAGGGTCCCACAGTCCACAAAAGAGGGAGATGCGGGATGCAGTGATGTTGTGCAGGGGCTGCAATATGATGGCTTGTCTTGTGCAGAGCCCATCAGAGATGCGGCACGGCAGCCGGTGGCCAGCAGGATTCTGGAAGCCTTCCTCCTCTGCATGCTTGCATCAAGAGGGATAAATCCTGTACCACCCTTTCTTCTGGGCAATGCCTCAAAAGCCTGTCTTAGTCTTTTGCAAGGGACTTGGTGGGTAACAAAATACATACAGGTATTGCAGCTGATTTTACAGAGCTGCACAAAGATGAACTCCTGTGTGTCATTTCTGTGCAGGACAGTCTTTCAAGTTTATTGTAAAGTAAACATTTCCATCAGCTGATCACAAATTTCATCAGGGCCATGAAGGCTTTGACCTAAAGTCTCTCCTGAACACTCTGGCCAAACAAAATACATGCCTTTGCTTAAATACTGGACCATATGGCCTGATTAATATGCATTTGAAGTGTTTGTAACTCAGCTAGTTCCAGGGAGGTCCTCAGGCAGCATTTTAATTTCATTTTACAAGTTGGTCTCCTGCAGCTTTACAGTGTTTCATTACTTTTTGGACAAAAAAGCTTTATGTTCAACATACATTGTGCATACTAAGGCAGGATGAGAGCTGTTCAAGAAGTAGTTTCTTAATAGTATTGACTGTTTCACAGTGGTAAGTGTACAGAGGTAGATAATACTCATGTTTAGAATAACCTGGCAACCCGGTACACTAGGATTTAAGTCACAGGACATCAAGGCATCATCCAGACCTGGAGCTGAACTAGAGGTTCCTGTTCTTTTCCCACTGGGAACTCATGTCTGGATGTCCTCACTCCTGTATAGCTGGTACCAGGGTGATTTGCCAATACTTGCAGGAGCCTCAAGTAGTTCATCCAGCCCTCCTTTACAGCCAGGAAAAGACTTTTATTGTGTGTCAGCACTTTCAAGACATTTACCATTCAAATCCAAAGGTTAGAACTATATCTTTAGGTGGCCCTTCTAGCAGGCTGCATCGTTCATCCACACTTAGATACAAAGCCACAGTGTTACCCTACTATGCTTAGAAGAACAGGAATGTGTGAAGGATGCTCATAATGAATTTGAAAGAAGGTAGCTATGAAGCCACATTTCCACTCTAGAAGATATATCTAAGCAAGAGCTGTGGAAAGCCAGAAGTTTGGTGGAAACACAAGGTAGCAATTGTAGTGAAGGGGTTTCTGAACTTGTAAAGAAGGACATGTATATGTCCTGAGAGGTCAGGGTATGCCCTGGGCAATGTCCTTGCTGACCTCTTCCTAGGAAGAGAAATCATACAGGAGTGAGACGATATCTGGCTGTGCTGGGTGGCACCATGTGTCACTCTCCATAGGCCAGGTCAGAGCTGCATAAGCACTGAAACTATTTTCATTAAAGTTTAGGCAGACAGTCTAAACTTATGATAGGCATCCTCACACCCTCACACATGACTATCGCACATGCACACAGTTGCAGAGGCACAGACACACCCACCCTGAAGCAGCTGAAGACAAAAACAAAAAACCCAAACAAAAACCCCAACCCTTATGTTCACAGCTTGGTGCTGTGAAACCTCACATGGGAATGATCTGTTTCTGGGCTGCTAAAATAAAATCCCTGAGAAATGAAGTTTATGATGTGTGAAATAATGTACATGGATAACACTCCCTTCCCCCCACTCCTCAAAACAACCCCTGTGCTCCCCATGTACACCCAATTGATCTTCCTCTCTGAGGCCACAGCCCAGTGGAGCCTCATCCCTTCCACCCTTCATCCCCCCCTCCAGTTTACGCAATAGATTATATGCAACGCGTGATATTTGGAAGCCACATCCTGCTGTAGGCAGGGCTGGCTGTACTCCCTAACACAACACTTGGGGATGACTATGCTTCCAGCAAGTGGAGTCGATGTGCTGGACGTGGTTTAATTGGTGCCAGCTTTGTCCTATTAACAAGTGTTGGCTTTCTTCACTTGATGCATCAAGCAGTGATGTTCTGCAGGTTATAGCGCCCTTATGCATTAAAGCCTTTTGTATATGTTGCTGCCTGATTAGACAGGAAATAGTGCATGGCACCAGGGGATAATTCACGTGAGTAAAGTTACTTGCATGCATATGCATGTGCAAAACTGGGGCTCCAGATGCGAAATACATCTTTTTCTAATCCCTGAGCTATTCTCTGTGTGTATGTCTATATGCACATTGCATGCTTATTACTTTCTATTACTTTTAAAACTTAAAAATAAAATTGGCTTCAACTTAGTTTGAGGATTGGCACCAATCCAGGACAATTCTTGTTTTAACTGAAACAGTTTGCCCACTGCTAATTTTAACACAAGTGATTTATTTTATTAACATGGATGCAAATGGTAAGCACACTCTCCTTTCCTACTAGGAAGACTTGGAAGCCGAGCACAAAGCCTCGGATACAGCAATGCCACAGATCTGGGGAGATGCTCTCTTTGCCTGGGAAAAGGTGTTTTTGAGAGGTGCCTAATTTTCATACCTGCCTTTGCTACCTATGTAGGAGGGAGGGAGCTAAAAGCCTCACACTCCCAGATGTCTGCAAGGACATAACTGAGTGACAGACTGAGTCTAACTATCCCAAGCTTTTCATTACCTTTAGCTTCAGTGAACATATAGAGGACCTGGCTCCATTATGGCAGACAATGAGACTGTAAGCACTACACCTTCAACTAGGAGCAGGTGGGGGGAAAAGTGAGGGGTAATTGCTATGTGTAGACAGTGCAGTCATTGAGAGACCTTTAACCTGTTTATCTTTCCTTAATAAAGTTTTTGCAATCTATGAAAGAATGACTCTGTTATTCCTCACCAAGCTTCAGCACATGACCCAGCTTTTTCTACCATTCAAGGAATGTAATTTAAACTAGATTTAGACTCCTCTGCGTGGCCAAGCGTGATGCCCACTGGAATGTTCAGCTTATGCAGAGTTGTTTGGTTCGGTTTAAATAAATAAATAGCATTAAAATCTAATCATGGAAAGTGTAGCTGTTAAAAATAGACTGAGGTAGCACTCACCCAAAGTGTCAAGAAAAGGTATGTGCAGGAGGGATTCATCAAGTGCAGGAGCAACCAGATGACCAACGCCGGTGAGGTTTCAGGCACGTAAGTATCACCGCTGAGTCTCCCCACCCTACAGCAGGAGTTCCCAGTAGGAGTTAGACCTGTTTCCTTTTTTTTGCACTTCAGCTACCTGCTTTCCCTTCAGTCAGATTCTCCATGGAGACACAAGATCCTCATCAAGCTACCTGCAGCAAGCCTGGCACCCAGCATGAAAACCACCATGTGCAATATTTCGCCACATGTGAAGCAACTGTTTAAAAATGAAGCACTATTAGAAAGGATTTTACTTTTTTGTCTGTTTGCAGTTTTTGATGCTGAGTTTTGTTTCTCTGTCCCACAGTAAAACCTCAGTAAGCAAAAGATATCATGAATCCAGATGGCAAAGACAGTTTCTGTCTCAAATTGTTTCACCTTGTGCCCCTTTCTGTTTACTTTCAGTCATCAGCATTAAACATGAAACTGTTATCATTCTTGATTAGGACATATAAATGAATCAGGGCATTTAATGAAAAAACTTGAAAGACATTTTAGATATCAGATTCCATGATCAGGTTGGGTTTTGAGTATCTGTGAACATTCACGAATGGAAAAGAATATTCCCTCTTGTGCAACATATTTTGGATTTTCCAGGATGCACCATGGGAACAGACGAGGGCTGGCCATGGTGCATCATGGGACCTTTAAACAGCCTGGAACCCATCCAGGAAAGCTTAGTCTGGACAGCAGCTATGCAAAGACCTGGGGTAGCTTTTCCAAATGAGCGTGCTCCCTTTTTCACTAACATTTTCAGTTAGAATTCCACTGAATTCCACTTTCCTTTTTGCTCCTGCAAAATTAAATACCTATGGAAAAGAGAAAACTTTCTGACCAACTGTACTCAAGTGTACCAGGGTTTTTTGATAGTTGAATTCTGTCTATACGCTTTTGACAGACAAACAATGGTGCTGTCAGTAGGGATGCTCAGCCACCTGCTCCACCTGCACTGCACAGAGAACAGACCAATTCATGCATCTGCTCCTGAGCCACTAGGTTACAGTGAGATTTGGTTTAAATTATTACTGATTAGAAATTGCTTTAGAATACTGATTTACACATGAAATCTCTGCAGGAACCGACTGATCAGTGGGCCAGATCTTCCTGCCATGAGGACCAGGTGGACAGCCCAGAGCAATGACTTCCCTTCTTCAAAGGTGAGCTCTTCCTATGTCTCAGCTAAGCCTAGTTCTGCATAACACTAGTCTTCTCCTTGTCCCCAAAGCTTACAATTTCCATATACAAGGCAGACAAGGGATGGGAGTACAATCAGCGTTTTTCAGAAAGGAAATCCAGCACTCAAGGTCATTCAGTCACAGACTGGAGATTTCCTGAGTCTTCTTCCAGTGACCTGTGGTCACTGCTATTGGCTCAGGCAAGTCCCAGTTCGGATGTTAATTGTCATGGGTGACATCAGGTCACCCTGAGAAATTTCATTAAAAACTTTAGAAAATGTATGTCAGTTTTAAGTTTTTCAGGAGTGTATAAAGGAAGTAAAAAATCTACGAGAAATATGTACATTCATGATGAATGTTGCCTAGAGAAAGCTATGGAAGACTTCCAGTTCATTCATTTGTAAATTTATTAAAGGGCCCAGGAGCATGCAGGTGCCAAAAGAATCATTTCTCTGACACTCTTGTTCTAAAAACCTGCAGAATCAATCTTCCTCCTTTGCCCAGTACATCTAACCATTAACAGATCAATCACTCAATTTGCATGCTGCTCCCAATGGCCTATTTACATTTGACAGGGAATGCCTGAAAAGCTCAAAGTTTGAAAAGCTTGTCTGAGTATGGCCCAGAGCAATGGAAAACAGAACAAAGAAGAGAAGAGCTAGTGGCATTTGAAGGTGAGATGCCACAGAGCACAGCAAAACCTAAGAGAAGGAGTAGCATGGAAGAAGACGCCAGGCAGGTCAGCTGTGCGCAGCAGCCTGGTGCTGTTCTCTGAGATTGCCCATCTCTGAGCCAGCAGCAGCCTGGGCCAGTGCCTCCTGGTGACTCAGTGCAGCAGGGTGTGACAGCTCCAGAAGCGGTGCAGCCACACTGCTGTGGCACCCAGCCCCGGCTAGTAACATCAGCTTCTCTGTTGGACACGGTGAGTCAGCCACAGCGTCGCTAGGATGTGGAAATATTGTCCCCAGTCCTAGGGCTGGCTCTACCTCTGGATAGTTGTACCATGCTCAGCCGTGCAGGGTATACCTGACCGCTGAGTGAAGGAAAAAAAAGGAAGCAATGACAGATAAATAATAAACAAAGCAGGGCCTAACAGCGGTCCAACAGGGAGTGACAGTGGGAAAACACAGCTGTGCAAATTGTTTTGAAAATGAGAAGTCTGAATCTGGAAAAAAAAAGGAGAATAAGTTTCCTCCTCACACCCTTGAACTGGACAGCATGCCTCGGCATGGCTGTATACTGCTCGGCAGAAAGCAAACCACATTTATCTGCTGAGATATGTATTCTTCATATGTTTCAAAAGAGTGCACTGTCAAGCCCAGGGAAAATCCATGAGCTCCTGGAGACTCTTAAGCTCCAAGTTTCTCACCTTCAACACCTTCCACACTGTAATCTCAAATTCAAAGTTCCTTTATTGTTGCTTATGGGAAGATCACAGAACAGCTACTGTAGTGCAACTCTTTCTTTTCAAACATCCGTTTCCTGGCTGTCAACTTTTTTTCCTACACCACCTCTCATGTAGCTGTGCCTAGTCGCTCCCTTTCCTTCCTCTTGCTCTGAGACCTGCAGCTCCACCACTGTAAAAATAGCTGGCGTGGAAGGCTAACTTCTCTTGTCAGAGAACTGAGACAGCTGTGGTTGTTTGAAACATGGAAGGACTGCCCAAATGATTCATCTTGCTGCTCTTCCCCAGCCCTTTTCTTGCTTTGCTGCTTTTCCAAAACATTATTTCTTATTTGCAGATAGCTGGTTGTTGTGGCCATGCTGATGAAACTGTCCTGATGCACCACGGGAAAGAGAGAAGGAAGTTTAGGAGGTACCTCTCATACTCTTGAGGTCATCTGCTGACTTTTCCTTAAGTAGTCCAGGAGCAGCTAAAGATATGCTGGATATAACACACAGAGAGAATATATTTCACCTAAAGCAAATGGAATAAGCAGTAAAATTAAAAGCAAAGAGACTGAGTCCAAACCATCGCTCATCAGTAAAAACCTCATTCACACATATGGTTATGTTTATGGGTTTGTGTGATATTTAAATACAACAGGGAAGAACACAAATTTTTTTAAAAAAACACTGATCTTAAAATGGAGCAAAAATCAAGGCATGTGGACGCATGTGTCCATTAACTGCATGGGAAGCAGAGTTAATTCTGCCTGATCACAACTTTTGAAATCTAGTCTCAAGATTATTCTTCAGATTACCATTAATATATACTACAGTTTAAAAGGGTGTCCATTTGCCCTATTAAAGCTCTATAAGAAAAAATTATTTGGAAAAGGCAAATAAAGCACATTAGCCTTTCTGCTGAGAAAATACATGCTAGTCAGTGTACAAGTCTGGGGAAGATAGAAATTATTAAAGTTCAGAAATACTCCAAGTTTTCTTTGTCCAAAATGTTCTGTTCCTCTGCACTGTTATAGTCACCAGATTGAATGGGCTGCTACTGCTCCCTTCCCTTCCCTTCCCTTCCCTTCCCTTTTTTTTCTTTTCTTTATGGTGTAATTTTGAAAAGGCTGTTTGCAAACTTATGTTGGGATGACAATCTCCAGCAAATGCCAAGGTGGTTTAAAGAGCAAGCTCCTGAACATTCACAAGGACCTGTGTAAGCCTGCTGGAAATACTTGGAAAATACTATAATCTTTAAATTGTGCTCAGCTGAATTGCCAATTGCCGATGGTGTACTCCAGATAAGTTGCTCCCCTGGAGTCTCACTAAAGTCTGTAGAAACCTATTTCATGTTATATTTATTATGTCTGCACCCCTTTTGGCTCCATCAAATTAAAGCTTTTTTAATAAAAAAAAGATGGATGTATTCCAGTCGCATGAAGATGAAGACTTCATGTAACAAGATAATCTACCTGTGATCTGCTGCCAGCTTGACTGAGACACAGTTCAAGGTAAAATGTGTTTAGAGATCTGAAGTGGTAGATTACCAGAAAAGAAAACATTCCTGTTCCCTTATCTTAGGGAGACTGGCTTCCTGCTAGTTGTGGATCCTCCTCCTGCGTGAAGTACTAAAATACCCTTCTTCAGCATTTTCGATTTCATCTTGTACTGATAATGGAGGTTACGTATAATCTCTGTGGCTGTTCAGATTCCCTTTTTGGCTCCCACAGTGGGTAGTACTGGAGTTCATGCAGTATCATAAGAGATGACTCCATAGCACACTAATTATATAGGGTTTTCAAACTACTTTGAAGATGAAAAGTGCTGTATCAGTGCAACTCCAGGTTTTATTATTATTTATATAGCATACATAATCATTAGTGGAAGCCTAGCTTTAAGTCCCTTTGGGACTCAGGTGGGAGGAATATTTGGACAAACTCCATGTTCTCACACTTTCACTGCATCTGGTTAAGGTAGATAACTAGCATTCTGAGTTCCTCTGCTGTCTTCCTTAATTATAAAATACTATGAAAAAGAAAGTGATTGAAGCAAATCTGGACACCTATAAGGTGAGATACAATATTACTTCATAAGCTGTCAGCCAAAACTTATAGTAGTTAACACCTGTGAGATTCATTCTGAATGAAATTAATAGAACTAATTCACTCATTCTGAATGAATGAAATAGGAGAAACACCAGCTTGTTAATTAATAGATATTTAATTGAGTAGGATATTCTAAGATATTTGAGTGCTCCTTACTACATGATGCAAGGAAAAAATAATCACTACAGAAAGCTTTTTCAGTACAAAACATTAAATACCTGTTGCACAAGTGATATGCAGAAAAGAAGTGGGCGGTGGGAGAAGATGGCTCAATAGGAGGCATGGAGAAGAAGATGAAGATTAACAGAAGAAGATGAAGATTAACAGCTCCCAGCTGAAGCTCCAGCCAGAATGGAAGAGGGATGAATTTCTACAGTTTTTACCATCACCCATGCAGAAATCCCTTCACACCTTTACAGCTAGACTTTGCAGGACAAGGAACAGTGATTGACTAGTTTGCCTCAATTCTATAGGAAATCCTACAGGAAACAATCCAGACCCACTTGCTCTACTTGCATACCCTTTGACAGCACTGATTGAACATCCACCCTACCACTGAGGGATTGAGTGCTATAGTCAGTCCAAAGTCCACAGAGCTGGGGGGTACCAACAGCCAAAATGGAGAAAGAAGAAATTCCTCAAGATTGTCCTAGACCTCAGCAAGTTACACAAGGCCCAGGAATTCACGGTTGGCTCCTCTGTGTGTTCCTGAAATAAAACTACAGGGACTTGAATACAAGAAGGTACTAAGTAAAGCTCAGAGCAGGGTTTTCATTTCACATTACTCAACAGAGACTCCTTGTCCTCAACAGAAGTATGCCAGGTCAGACCAGGTAGGATTCTTCCCTGAGTAATACTTCTTCGCCTCCACACACAAAACCCAGGTGACAATCTTACAGTTGGCTATATATTCAGCTTTCAAACAACTATGATGAGTCTCCCAAATATATGGCAGAGTACTCTCAGTGAAACACTTTGAAGTAATGATGCATAGATAATTTTGAATATTCCCCTTTGAATTGGGAAATTCAAAGTGTAAGCAGAGCCTGTGTTTTGAAGAGGCCTCCCTGTGGAGGGTGTCCTATTATATGTAAATACCACTGAGAGTAGCATGCAAATACAGTCATTAGTGAAGGTTTGAACTTTTCCAGAACAACTTCAATTTTGAGCCAAGCTACTTCAACCTTCAAAGGCGGCAAACTCTATGACTCAGCAGAAGCCGAGACTGAAAAAGCCTGTTTCAGCAAGGACCGGTGGTTTTAAGATGCTAAAGTATCCAGAGGCTTTTCTAATCCCTTAAGCTATTTTCCATGCTGTTTTCCTATTCAGATAGTTGCAGATGTGTAAAAGAGAACTACTGCATATTCCATGATCACATGGTTTTGCTATCAATTGTCATTGTATTTCCTTACATATTTGGGTCTGCTTATGGTTTCCCCTACAGAGCTTATATTATAGATGGAAAATGATGGAGGAAGAGGAGGATGCAAAGACTCCTATCCAAGCAAAGCTCACAGAAGATGTACTGAGAACAGAGTGCATTCAGCAGCATGAAAAAACTGCTCAGGTGTTTGAGATATGAAAAACTTTCTAACAAGGATGAGCAGAGGCAAAGTGAAGATTTCACTCCTCAGTTGCCCACCCCAGCAGAGTTAGATGCACGTTATAAAGTACCCTACACTCCCTCATGTAGCCCTGTGTAAATTTGACATGGACATTACAAAAATGTATTTCATTACATTTACAGAGTTCACATATGTTAAAAAAAGCAAACCTTTAGATTACTTTTCATAAACTTGCCTCTACACTGAGTTACGGTAAAAAGAAAGTTGTGAGGAAATACTATGATTACACTTATTCAAGTGGTCACCATTCAACACTTGGTAGCTTATACCCATAAGCTTTCCCTTTGAGGTTATATCAATGAAAATTAGATGTCATAATATATCTTTCTGGATCCAATCTGTTTATGTCTGAAATTGAGAGGAACTTTTACATTCATTTAAATGACTGAAACCCTGGAACTCATGTGAGCGTTTTCTGTCAGTTCTAATGGGAAGTACGCAACTGCGGTCCAGGCTTGCAATTTAAACGTCTGAACATTTTCCCTTTTATTCTGGTCTAAGCTCACATGTCTCATTTTGTTGTGCACATTTCCTCAACATAGTAGCAGAGACCTGGTCGTTTTATGTGATGGGAGTCCAGTCACCAGAAAGCCATTACTTTTGAGCGGTTGACTCCCTTGACTGTCTATTACTAACCCAGTACAGCCTGTCCCAGACTCTCTGCCTCTAGCTTCTAGCACTATGCTTCTTCAGCACTTAAAAGGAGTTAACGTAAAATGATCCCTGTAAAAGCATGTCTGTCTTTGCCCAAGGTGCCTTTGCATTGCAAATTCCAGCAAGCCAGTAAACTGGATGCAGCATTTTGGCTACCATGAGAAGAGAGTGAGGGCAGCCATTTTGGAGGCAGTCAGTGTTACCAGATTACTGAGCAGCTGTATCTATTTAAACAGTTTCTAGACATAGTACCCATAGATAATGCTTACCATGTATACGTGCACAGTGTCTGTATTGGTTCATAGGGTCCCTTGGTAGTGCTGCACATTAGGAAGTATTTAAGACAAGTTTAAGACAAGCATTCCTTTTTGTGTCTATCAAAATACCTTTTAAATAAGTACAGGAACGAGTAAGCTCTTCCTGTTTCAATCTAGTGATGTGCTAGCATCCTGTAATTTACACCTGACACACTTTCCAGGGCTGACAGAGTCTGGGTGTGAATATGTCCTTGGGCACAGTCAAAAGCACATGGTTTAAGTCAGGGTAAGGCAGTCATCTCTTTGCAGAGCTGATCTTACAGCCCCGTGTTTCTGGAGCCATTATGTTAGAATAAAGTAGAATAAAATGGAGGACCGTCAAATAGTTTGAAGGGACTGAGCCAGAGAATATGTCTAGGCAGCGATTTCTCAGACATGACTTATTCTTCTAACCTTATTGTCTATTTTGGCAGTAGAAATGAAAGTAATGTAGGAGTAGCTTCAACAGCTCTGTACCATCAGAGGATTGCTTTTTTTGCCAGAGAAATCCTCAAGGGCCATGTGCTCCACCTCAGTTGTCAGAGTCCTCTGGCAGATCTCACTGCAAATGGCTGGAGTGAAAAGCATGAGAAAGAAAGGAAGACATCTTCAAGGAGATTATGGTCAATCTGACTGTTTGTATAACACACTGCATTAAAAAACTATTGTATATCGGGGTAGTTATGAGCTCAGTAGAAGGCTCAGTCCTGCCAGCTTTGGATTAGCAGTAAATAGAGAGAAAAAGTTCTACAGGAGGAAGTAAAAATAAAAAAAGAAAATAAAAAATATCTTCTGCCCCATTTTGTTTAAATTCTGGAAAAGGGAGCAGTGGTAATCATGGAGGAATTACAAGAATAATTAAAAGTAGTCCTGACCCAGTGGGGTAGAGACAGCTGCCACCAAAACTGAAGGAGGTTTTGATCTGACGTACCCAGAACTCCACAATAACCAGTCAAGGTCACTTCAGATCTGGATGGACTCCCAGATCTGAGTTGAAAAACTCTACCCCTTACATCACTACTTTTTTCTTTTTGAATCGATACCAAACTGCAGAGAAATTCCAAGGGAAACGCCAGCATGGTGGTAATGCACAGTCGAGCCGGTGATGCTGTGTAGCACAGCAGCACCGCAGACAGCCGTGGTTCTGGAACAGTGAGACGAGTACATCATTTAAAAATGACCAATTTCATGGGGTGTGACCGGTACACTCAGAAAGTTTGTTCTAGTTCTCAAACTATTACTGTAGTTTCCACTTTAAATGTGGAAATTTCATTTCTAAATTAGGAAATAACCTTCAGTGTGTGCTCACTGTATTTAAAACATCTTGAAATTACATGTTCTGCATATAGATTTCAGGCTGTCTGTAACTTATCCTTCTAACTTTACTCTTTACAAACATTTCAAATTACTGTGGCAGGGTGGGGGCCTTAAGATGAATTTGTCTTTTTTCAAAATACTTCTACACAAAACATCAAACCAAATTTTAAATACTTGACAGGTTTTGAATTTGGTTTTTCTTGCTGTTTTGTTTGTAACCCTGCTTTTGTTTTAATTACCTTCAGAGATGTGTATTTTTACAACATCTTTTCCAGTTTGAGTTCAATAGCTAACATATCCTTCTACAGAGGTTGAAAAGTATGCATTAGCATTGTATCACGTTATTTTTTGTCAGCTGCAGACAATGCAACTGCTGCTGCAGAGATGCACCAGGAGAAAGCGTATAAAGAATTGGATGAATGGCACACGAAGTTATATTGCTGTGATGGCTTTGAAGTGTGTAATAAATACACTCCACAGAAATAAATCTAGGTGGGAGAAATGGCCCATGGAATGCCTTTACCCTACACAGGCACACACATGCATTACATCAAAAAATCACTCAGAGAGCCTTGGCAGTGAAGCACTAATTTATATCAGTCGTCCAAGATGCCCCAAGGAACTGAGTCCTTAACTTGGCACGTACCTGACAATCAGCCTGTCTAGGAGACACTAGATTTTGTTTCGGGGTGAGCCCTTCTCTGGATGTTTCTGTATTCACCTTTCCAAGGGTATGATCCACACAAAATGTCTGGAATGCCCTTCCCTTTGTACAGACAAACTAGGACAAGCCAGCTTAAATACGACTCGTTGTTATTTAAGGAATACTTCAAGGAGTCATTCCTTGTGCTGGTGTTTGTGTAGTATCTCTCAGAGCTGTAAATCCTCTACCACTGTGCTGCTTATTTTTCCCCTTTTTTACTAATAGGAGGGGGAAGAATTATATTTTGATTTTTCAAATAAAAAAGGAGTTGAACCATCTTTCCTTTAGAGTCCAATGCTGGAAAGCCAGTTCAAAGTAAATCCAGATGGATTAAAACAAGAACACTGCTGAAATGCAGAGTGACTGGGGAAAAATGAAGAGGGAAGGAAGGAGTTTGGATTGTAAGACTAAAACAAAAGATATATGGACATATAAAACAGTAAAAGACAATTAGAAAATATATTTATACTAAATTAAAACTTTATTGACTAATGTTCTCCAGACAACATGATCCGACGGACTATGGTTGCATACATGCAATGAAGTTGAACACAACAGTAGTTTAACATGGAATGTCAAACAAATTAATATAATGTATTAAATGAAACAATTTATCTGTGTTGCTGCAAAATGAAACCAAGCTATGTATTTCCTTGGTCAATCTGTGTTCAGCTAAGAGGCTATGCAGTTGAAGAAACTGGTAGATTTCTTTAGCATATATTTCAAATAAATTAGCTAGAATTGTACTCTTTAAAAATCCTTTCAACTTCACTTGCATTTCAAACAAAATCTAAGTGTAAACACTAAAGTTGCTAGAGCCATCTAGAAAGACCTAACTGTCAAACTTGGAGTGGACATTACAGTTCAGTAAATGTGAGTATTTAGAACAAGAAAAATACCAGTTACTGCAAAAGTCATGTAGGCATATTTTATTATTAATCCAGCACAAAGCATTTCTTCTAAGTTTCTCACATAAAAGACTAAAGCTTGCTTACAGTACTACATCTTCTATCATTCAAGCATCATTATTACCTATCAGGGAGATTGGCTAGATGACCTAATGGGTCTTTTCCACCCCTAACTTCTACAAAAGAAAAACATTCATGCCAGCAAGAACATGGTTCGCTACATCTTGGGCTTGATCCTGTAGCTTTCGTTCAGGCAAAACTCCCACTGACTTAAAAAAGAGATTTTCCAGAGCAAGACATCCAGGATTAGGCCCTTTTTATTTTTTCTTTTTAAAAAAGCATCCATTTAGGATACATGGAAAATATTCTATAGAATTAAAAAAATATAATGACATGTGCTTCACTTCCATTGAAGGAATCAGAGAATGTAAACACCATAGTGGCCCACATCTTCACAATATCCATGAGAAAGTGTCAACTGCAAGTAATCTGTGTGCGTTCATTTTTCAATGTATGCTTCTGAGGGTGTTTTGTGTACACCTTTACCTCCACACACATATGTACACCCTTAATATACATAAAGGTGTGATAAAATTCACTAAAGGCAGTTGCTTGCCTGTCTTAATACTTAAATCTGCAAGTGGCAGCAAACTGGGTTTTATGTGATGCTAATTAGACTACGTGAGCAGCAGGACACGAATATTGCTGTGGGCAAGAGTGTGGTTGCTGGTTCTACGAGTGTGGAGCCATCCCACTTAACGCACATCACAAAATCTACCTGCGTGAAGGGCTGGAAGAACAGGTGACCAAAGTATTTCTTGGTGGGCCATGTCTGAAATTTGAGTTGAATGATTCAAAGGCTGTAGATTGTCCTTACAGGAGCCTTTTGACAACCTGGAGGACCCCGTAGGAAAGTTTACCTTCAAAGTGCACTTTCTAAGAATGGAATGTTCTTGACAGGGAAATGATCAGAGGCACTTCTGGAATTTTTTGCTTGTTGAATAGGAAAAATGTTTTCATCTTCAGGCAGCACTTCACCCTGACAAATGTGAGTTCAGTTATTACTGGGTTTTAGTATTACAGAAGATTCTTTAGAAACAAACACAATAGTACACACATACACATACACTCAGATATTTACAGCCTTTCTAGAAAAACAACCCCCTACCTTAGTACTGACTACCTACCTTTTTCCTTTTTTTTTCTTGTTTTTTAGTATTTAAATTCTTTAAACCAGCTACATTAAATACCAATGTGTACTGTACCACCCCACACCAACCCCGCATCCCCCCCAAAAACCAGCAAGTATTTTAAAAGTTTGTTCGCTTGTTTGTTTGTTTTTATGATTGTTAAAATCTCCTGCTTGAGACTGTTAAGTACCACCTCCACTGGAACAAGATCAGCACTGACTGCATCTTCCAATGCACGTCGTTTCATAGTTGAGCAAGTACTGCAGCTAGAAGCTTAGATCTCCAGGTCGTCAGGTCGAGGCCTGCTGCTGGCTCGGCTGCTGGCTCGGCTGGGAGGCCTCTGGTCCACAATGGTGAGGGGTTGCAGCTCATGTCCCGACGCCAGTTTTTTAGTGTTCTGGTGCTCATCAGAGAAGTCGAAGGGCTGGGCGTGCGAGTTGGAGATGGTGCTGCCAGCCTGCCCCATTCTGTTCTGCTCCGCGCTGTAGTTGGCCCAGTTTTGCTCACTGGCTTGCTTATTGTAGTTACGACAGGAGGAATTGTTCCTGTCTCCGGTAACAAGCTTGTACCCCGGGGGAGACATGGGAGACAAGGGGGCGGTCGGTGAGGAGCAGCCATTGTAATAAGCATATTTGGGGGAACCACAGTCCTTGGAAGGGCTCATGGCACCGCTGTGGGAGTAGGGATCGGTTTTCCCTTTCACACGATCCTTGACACCCTTGAAGAACACGTAGAAAAGCTCAATGATGTTCAAGGCAAGAGACACCAAGGACACAACCAGCATGAAGAGGATGAAGATGGTTTTCTCAGTTGGACGGGAGAGGAAACAGTCCACTCTGTGTGGGCATGGATCTCGCTCACAGGTGTAGATGGCATTCAGGCTAAACCCATAAATGTACCACTGTATCAGCAAGAAAGCCACCTCGAAGACAGATTTAAACAGGATGCTGATAATGTAAGTACGGAGCAGTCCCCCACGCATCTTCACTTTGCCATGCTCTTCAATCCCATACTTGAATTTCTTAATTTCTATTTGCTTGAGGTGCATATCCACGTTCACACCATCGTTTTGGACCACCTTGAGCTCTTCTTCTCTTTTGTTCAGCTTCTCTTCTTTCCTCATTACGTAGAACACGTGTGCCAGGTACAAAAGGGTGGGTACAGACACAAATATGATCTGCAGAACCCAGAAGCGTACATGGGAGATGGGGAAGGACTTGTCATAGCAGACATTCTCGCAACCAGGCTGTTGAGTGTTGCACCGGAAAGCAGACTGTTCATCTCCCCAAGCAGATTCAACTGCTGTCCCCAACAGCAAGATTCGGAAAATAAAGAGGACAGACAGCCACACTTTCCCTCCTGCAGTAGAATAGGCTTGAACCTTGTCAAGAAGTTTTCCCAAGGCACTCCAATCACCCATCTTCACAGGATGCTGGCTAAAGAAGGACACAAAGAAAAAAAAATAGTGTTGGTTAAGACAGAGCTTTAATACCTTTGATACACTGAATCACAGATCAACACTAATAGAGCAGTGATGTCAGCTTTGTTTTAATTCATATGTTTTACGCAATCTGAAGAGAAACCAGAGTTTTAGTTAGTCTGCAGGTGGAGTGGGAAGCTGAAACTCTTTTTAGGGGAACTGAACAGAGAAAGTAACATATAATGTCTCAGAGCACAATGAAAAAAGAGGTTTCTAATTTCACTCCGGATTTCAAGAAGTCCACGACAACCCCCAGTTGCCACTGTGGTTGGCTCAGCTTCCTTGGTGGCAGCCTCAGTTCAATGATCTACACCTGCCTCAGGTAGAAAACAGCTGTGACACACCGCTGAAGCAGGGTGTGGAAGTACGTAGTGGCACTGCCTGAATATGCTAGGAATAAATGAAAGATTTCTCTCTTTCAGTGTGGGTCATTCTCGGTAATTTTTACGTTCACTCTTTAAGAGAATAAGAAAGCAAACCATAGTATAACCTAAATACAAAAGGTTATACTAAGTTACTGTTAGGGTTGGATACCTAAAATTTTATCATTGCAAAACGTGTGCTGTTTTTCCTAAAGCAACATTAAACTGAGCTCTTGCATATCACTACATTGTGTATAATATATTCAAGAGTATAGTTCCTAATGATGGCAAGTTTATACTGTGCTCAGTTTCAGAAAAAACTTGCTATCTAAATAAAGTTTATACATTAGTATTTGCAGCACAAAGATCAAAGTTAATGTTCGTTACCTATAATTTTATGAAGGAACCAAAAATAGTAAATACATGAAGCACAGCTAAGCTCAAGTTACCATATTGGAGGAACTGGTTTCCTGTTTATCTATGGCTTGCTTAATTTATTGTAGTTTCAGCTTTGTATTTGCATCTTTTTGTATTTAAATTCCTTCACTTTGTTTTGAAAGGAGAAAAGATTTAGCAAGTAAAACAGGTAAATGAGCTCTTTCTGTTTTTAAGGCAACTCCTGGCTGCAGTTTGCATTCCAAGTGTTGAACACTGCAAGTTTAAATTCTCTCTCTCTCCCCCCCCTTGAGTTTTAAAGTGCGCATTTCTGGGACACAGGCAGCTTCTCAGGGATATCTAGAAATACACAGGATGACATAAAAGGAATGAAATGGTTTACTTGATGTTCTAGATTCCTAGGAAAAACAAAGTTCACTATAGGATTTTTATCAACTGGAGAATGGTAAACTTATCTGCATAAAAACTTACATTTTAACTTGCCCCACATGAACAAGCATGTGAAATCGGGCACTTAAAAGGAACAATAATAATCACAAAGTTTCCGTTTTAAAGTAGATGCTGCTGGGTATAGATATTTGTTCCGTGCATGCTGAGTAATCCCTTCCTGGTATTAATAGTTTTGATAATGTCCAAATGATTTCCTCCCCATCGCATCATGGATATATTCCCCGGCGAAGGTCATTTATAGAAAAAGCCCTTTTTGGATAAATAAAATGGGAAATTTTAGCACCAATGAGATTTTCTTTCAAGAAGCCGTGAGTCACTGGAAACACAAGATTATAAATCTGGCAAACTCAATCATAACAATAAATGCCAAATAAAAACACACCGTTCCTGCCATCGGAAAGAGTCTGAGAGAGTAATGGGAGACAAGTGTTTAAAGTACTCGCTCCGATAGCTCTGAGATGCCAATTATCTTTGAACCCCTGAAAAATATCCCAAGGCCATTTCCTCAGTCCGCTTAGTCATCTTGCTCTGAAGTTTACCTACTGCTGCGTGCAGACCCTTCCTCCTGTAATTAGTTCTTCACATGAATGAAGCCCCATCAAAGGATCAGGCCTGCTTCAGACTTTTAAATCTGGAAGGCTCTGCTGGGAGGAGTACACAGCGTGTTTATCTCTTGACATATCCCTTCAGCCATCCCCAGCTTTAGTCCATCCCAGGAAAAGCTAGTTTGTCTTTGTGGGCACGGGGTAGCAGAGAAGGAATCGAGCACACGAGCATGGAGGTCTCTGGAAAGGCTGGAATGAAATGTGACCACGTTCCTCCTCAGGCTGGGATTGTTAAAACAGAGAACAGCCTGTAACCATACAACACGTGAAGTTTGTTTTAAAGGCAAGCTCTTTGCTCCATGTCCTAGAAGTGGAAGTGGATATAAGGAGCCTTTTTCAAGTAACAGCTTCTTGATTTAATTAGTCAGCTTTCCGAAGATTCGAAACTACTGCATTAACAGACTTGCCTCAGACTCAACGTATTTTTTTACTGTCTAAATGTTATTTCAGATTGAAAGTTTGATTAAGAAAACAGAGGACGTGTTATTTCTAGGCAGTTATGCGCCGTTTGTTTTTTAATTACACTCTACTCTGGTCCATTAATGCAATGTGATTTACTTCAGCTTTGACCTACTTAATCCCACACCTGCAATATTTTGAGAATTTACTACCTATTTTTTAATTTGCTTCAGCATGCAAAATTGCTAAGTTTCATTTATGTCCTCTGGCAATATAAACTCCAGGAGGAAACATTCCATGCTTGAATTACTCATACATAGTTTTGAAAAGCAACTTTTTTTTAAAGAGATCAGTTACACGCTAGCCTTTGCCAGTGATAAAAAACCCCACATCAATTCAAAACATTGTACTGTTAATCAGATAACCTTGTGGTGGCACAAATATATTATTCTTTTGCTTAAGTGGATTCTATTGCTTTATGAAACACAGTTCTTTCTTTTGTTGTAGAGAAAATTCATTCATCGGATCTAACTTGTTTACTTTCAGGGCACTGAAAGACCATTTTTATTAACTGATTACAATATCTGTTTACTAGGTATAAAAAGAGGTTTTGTATCAAACAGTTATTTAAGTATTCTAGCTTTGTAAATAGTGTGAAATGGATGGCAGATAACCTTTAAAAATAGTTCTTCGGCATTCTGGACTTAAACTTCTTTTAACACTTCCAAACGCCTTAAATGAGTCCACTGAATGACACAGGTTGACTTGATCTATCCATACAATTTCAGTACTTCAGGAATTTAAGGATATGGCTGATGATGAGTACATGCGTTTCATGACTTCTTACTGATTATTACTTTACAGGATTATAACCTTTTTCTGAGACAGACTAATGCCGGCCTAGTAAACTCTTCAAAAGATGGATTTCTTCCAGGTCCTACTGTGTGTGGGTAAAGATAGGAAAAAAAGCCACAGAGCAGCAGGAGACATGACAGTATTCATAATCATGGGTTTTGGATGACCACATATATAAGAAATTTGATTTGTAAGCCACAATTAAGAAATTCTAGAACTATTTTTTATGGACGGCACTCATCATGTCATCTGGTTCATATTTTCCAGGAAGAATAATGCAAACTCAGTGCTGTGGTAACATGCCCAGGTCTGACTACAGTGCTAGAAGGTCACATGCTAGTGGATGGAAGAGCAGTAAGGGTTAGAGTGGGATCTAAAATGAGATTGT
Source organism: Balaeniceps rex (assembly GCA_013401315.1). NCBI lineage: Eukaryota > Metazoa > Chordata > Aves > Pelecaniformes > Balaenicipitidae > Balaeniceps > Balaeniceps rex. The sequence continues at coordinate 58,672 of VYZW01045042.1, read as the reverse complement.
GCAGCTGAAGCAGTTGGGAAACAGGCCAAAGTTTTGGTTTTCCAGTCTTTCCTACCCTTTTATGTGTGCTCACACAGACGTAAATAGCCAAAAGAAGAGAAGATTCTGGACCTTGAACATCAATCAGCTTGAGTATTTCCCAAAAGCAACCAGCACTGCAGAGAAAGCAGCTGAGATGTACAACTGATGGGGTTGGATGGGTTGGAATAGGGAGGGCTAGTTTTCTGAAATCTTACAAAAATCAGCAAATGTCTTCCAGACATTCCCCTGGGAAGGTGTAGTTCATCTGTAGGTCTGCAGATGAGCTTCAGTTCATTTCATCCACTGGACAAAGATTATGTACTAAATGGTTGCAGTAACTAGAGTTTAAAGTGCCAAAACTGTGTGTTTTTTTCGTTGTCTGCTAGTATTGCTGGTGGTCAGCCACTACCCCATAAGCCTTCGCCTCTCCTGTGTTATACCCTCTCCATGTAATTTAATGCTAAAGCATAGTTGCAAAAGCAACCGTAAGCACTTTCTTAGACATTCCCTAGTACGAGTCAGGTCTACGCTCTGTGTTACTGCCCAGATTCATCCCTCTTCCGACTCACTTTGGAATTAAGAGAAGAAACGCTGAATTCTCTGAGGGGCCTCGGGCCCTCTGATGCTCCTGCTTTTGGATTTTGAAATCTGGATTTCTAAAACATATGTGTGGCATAAACAACAGACCAGGTGCCTCCATGTGAGATACATTCAGTGGCTAACATGGGGAGGAGATACCAGAGACCGGGGGAAAGAGAGCAACGTATCTGATGAAACAGACACATTGCTCAACGTCATCTAACCTTCCCCATGCCCACAGGAATCCTTGGCCTAAACCAACATTCATTTCAGAGACAAATAAAGTTAATCTTTCAGGCTTGCATAATATGAAAGCTGAGATAACTTTACAGTGTTGAATCTGTTTGTGCTCCTGAGTGTATAAGCATTCAGATTTATATCGCAAATCAAATCCCTTGTGTCCCTCTATTCCCTCTCCTGAACCCAGCCTGCTGCTCACCCTTCTCCCATTTGTATGCTTGTTAGGTATCATGGGTCAGTGCCAGTGTTTGGCTTTGAAGTTTCTGAAGGAAACACTTCAGTAAACATCCCAAAGACTAGAGGCTTAAATTCGGCGGTATAGTGTGCTGTCCAGATGTTAAAAATGGCAGGATGAAAGCTTCCCGCAAGTCCTCCAACTTGCTCCCTGCACACGCGCAGAAGTCAGGCACAAGGTGTCATTTTTGTCCCCATTACCAGGGATTTTCGTTATAAATTTCACATACAAAAAGCAAAAGGAACTCCTCAGACGAAATATGCCACTTCATGAGGCTCGCTGGTTATCTCAAGGCAAAATGTGAGGACACACATAAGCACACAATATTCTTGCTTAAGAGGAGAACGTGTTACTTGATAAGATAGACTGTGCTTCATCTGTCTTTCAGCTGAAGGCTTTTTTTCTTGCCTCCTCGTGTTGCTCTTTAACTACTGGCAAGCAGCAGGAAACAATTGCTATAAGGAATCACTCCAAGTCTTGCAACGTAAAAAGCTTTTTAGTTCTCCAAGAGATGCTGCTCAAGCATTTTTTTCCTCCGCATTTTGGTATTTAAGCCTTCAAGGTAATATAAAGGGAATGTGTCATATTGGGATTATGACACATATTGTGGGTATTCTTGCACGGTTCTTCCTAGACAACTTTCATTTGTATCTACCCAAGACTTTCACAGACATTGCCAACGTGGTAAGGCATATCATGATATCTCACATTCCTTCCCTAAAATCCCTCACCGAGGTTGCTAAAACAGAGTAACTATATACAAACCAGGTCAAAAATCCATAACCCACGCCTGGATTTTATCACATCTATTTTAAAAGAAAAGGGGAAAACTTATCAGGAAGACCACGTGAAAGTCACCACTTTAGTAGCTGCAGCATTTAACAAAGCACCTAATTAAGAACCTTGCTCTGCACAAACTACTAGGCACCAATCGGGATTTCCGTACGAAAGCAAAATGTGTGGGGCAGAAAGGGGACGCACTCAGGACAAGGTCTCCCTGTTACTAACTTCTGATGCAATTTCGGTACAACAGAGGAGGCTGAAGCGCACCTCGGTTTTTTCTTTAAAGGAGCACATTTGGTCGGAGGCAAGTACAGAGGAGCAATTTCACCCAAACACTAGCAACAAGTCTGCAACTCAGCCCTGCAGTTACAACTTCACCGCAGTTTCTCCTCCAGTGGAACAAGGTTAGAAGTTGTGAAAGTGTAGCATCTGAAGAAAGGTATAGAAATATGACCAAAGCAAGCAAAGAATTCCTACAAATTTGAACTTGGCACTTTAAGAGAACTCACGCTTTTATAGATGTACATTTTTAAACAAGTTCAACCATCGGCGCAATAACACAAAATTCTTAGGGTGAAAAAAAAAGTGTTCTCAGAAAAAGTGATACACAAAAAGACGAAAAAGGAAAACTTTCAACTTACCCTTGCTGATCAGCAGTGAAACTGGATCAGAATACTTCTTTGGAGGGTTAAAGTAAAATGGAAGAGCACGTTCAGGCACTCAGACCTGTCTATTTAAACTTTAAAAGTCTACTGCTGTTTTGTATTTTTCATCCTTCCTTCCCCACTAATGAAAGAAAAGTGCTGATACCTCGTAAAAGTTTTTTCTAACTTGGAACACTGGGAGAGCTTTTAACAAGTTTTCAAGCCTCTGACTGCGAAAGAGGAGGGGAAAAGGAGGGGTAGCAGCCCAGGAGGAGGGGCGCTCTGCAAATGGAGAGGAGGAAGGTGGGGGAGGAGGGAAAGAACTGAAGGCACAGCAAAAACCAGCCCGGGGAAAAGGGGAGAGCGGAGGCATGGAAGTCCACTCTTGCTGATGTAACAAAACAAATATAAGGGCAGTCAGCAGCCACCCCACACCCCCACAAGCCCCCCCCCCCGCCGTCACTGAGGGCACCTGGGTGGCACTTCACCCAGATCCGGGCTTGCCTGGGGCAGATGAAACAACTTAGCTCTCTGGTGTGCACCAGGAGCTTCACTATAGGGAAAGGGAAAAATGCGTGAAAGGGATTAATGGGTAACCAGCGTGAACCTCCTGGATGCTGGGGCTGGACCGCGTAGCTGCTGTCTCCATTCCCTCCTTGCCACTACATAGGAGAGGAAGCCCTCTCAAACCCTCTCCACTTTTTGTTGTGAACACAGCTTTGTTCACTTAGGTCTATTTCCTTTACGTGCGCACATGAAAGTACACACCAGGAGCAGCGTGTTTGTTTCTACAGGAGATACCCATCACACATTTTTTTACTATTATCTGTGTGTGTGTGCGCGCGCGTGTGTGTCCATCCCATGGGAGAAATGAAGAAATGATCTCACATTCCAGGAAACTCTTTCCAGGAAACTTAAGAAATTAAAGCATAGTATAGCAAATCAGTCTTCAATAGTGAGAAGAAATGCTCCTGATAAGTTTTGAGCGCTTTTACAGAATAAAAGCACGGTCCAAAACTGATCTATTCAATTAGAATGAAACTAGTTTGGCTTTGCTCCTGGCCAGTCGCTGGTTAAACGCTCCTTGAAAAATGCCTCCTCTGTAGAACATAGATTAATTTCTTTCTTTGCCTGCGTTAAGCTCCTCACACATGGAGTCCAAACTGCATTGGGAATTGGTCTTGTACTTGTTCGTGTCATGGGGTGTTAGCTCCTCCATGGGACTGATTAAGAGCTTCTCTAGAAGTGTTCGTGGTTAGTTCTCAATGAAGTTTCACATTTTGGGTTCTACCAGACTCATTTGGGCTTCAATTCATGTTATTCTCTTGGGCTATTTCTGGGCTCAGTAGCATGGATGAGCATTTTTTTCTCTTTAAAGGCTATAATGGAGGGGAGAAGTCCAGTAATGGCTATTGTGAGGTTCCCAAATAAAGGTCCTCTGTATAGTTTCTTCTTGAAATAGTGAATGTTACACTCTACAACACAACCTAGATATTGCTGCTTATTTTTCACAGCCTTTACCTACTGCTTTTCACCCAGAACTCTCCGGAGAAGAGAACTAAGACAAGATCTTTGTAGAAAGATACTCAGCAGGGAGCTTTGAAGCTGGGAAAGAAACACATGGTCCTGGTTCTTGCTCTGGAGCTGTTTGTAGCAGACCACACTGCCTCCTGTTTGAGAAAAAGAGCTAGTACACTACATCTGTACACCTTCCATTCTCCTTCCTCTGGCTACAGACGGGGACGGCTGGTTTCCCTAGCTTGCCCCCTTTCCTTTGACACTGGCTGTTAGTTTTGACAGCTTTTTTAGTTTTTAGGGTTGTCCAAGCCATATGGCAAAAAGAAACCTTTTCTTCATGTTCTCTGAGTGTTGTTTTAAGGTTGCTTTTTCTCTTTACAGCAAGGAAGAAATGGAGCTTTGTGCTTAACAGGCTGTGGGCCCTTCTTCTTGAGAAGTAAAAAATTGTAATATACAAACCATAGTATTTCACTGCCCTCATGACTATGGTATAGACAGTGAGCAGAGTACACATAATGCTCCTGCTACTGCCCCATAAAACACTGGTCACTCTAGAGCAAAGTACAAAATACCAACAACTTGGCTACGTGCGTGCCGATGCTGAGACAATGAAGAGATTTGGGATATTGTATATGTTGGTGCTGAAAAAGCTGCCCCTTAGGAAAGTAGCTTTATGCCAGGAAAAAGAACTTAAATTATATCATGCTAGCAGACAATGTTGTTGTTCCCTGTCAAAGCTGGCATGATCACAGGGTCCAGCTTGCCCGATCTTGCATTTTTCCATGTATCTTCCCTCTATAGGCTTTGCAATTTTTCAAACATTCTGTTTTTAAAAGAAGGACCGAGAAGTATTTCTCCACTTAAATAAACAAACAGTATTTGTGAGAAGCCCAACACTCTTCAAATCCACTTTGGAAAACTAAAATGTTTATGTTAGTAACATGGGAAGAATAATTTTGCAGCAATAATAAGCATAACACTTGGCTTTGCTATGGCATTATCCACATGAAAAGGGCAAGTATTTCAAGTTTCCACCGTGATACTGTGTAGAATTAGGAAGAATTATTATTAGCCCTGATAAAAATGCCTTGGAAATGTCTCTTAGAGTTTGGAAATATGTCTCCATGATCACGTTTCACGGCCTATTACCATCACATATTCAGCTTCAGATGATGCAATGATCTACCATTTCACAAGGTTACCAGAAAGTCTCACACTCATTTGCATTGCAATGGAAATAAGCTTTTCAGACTGAACAAATGTCTTCACACAGAACCCCTCTTCAGCTGAAGCTGTGTTCAACAGGAAAGCATGGGGGTGTCAGACCTGAGATATTTGCAAGTCTGTTCTTAATTACGGATTAAGAGATCGGTAAGAAGATCACAGTTAGATTTGAAGCCTTGTATTGTGGACCAGAGACTCTTTTTACACCATGGAATTGAAGATTTTGGGGCCCAGAGCTCTCTGGGACCTATATTGCCATCCATTGATATTTTGCCTTGTGGAGCAGACGGTGCTGTCTTGTGAAACAATCTTTCAGCGTGGCAATGCTAGGACTGCAGAACCTGTTTGTCTTTGGTTTGGCCGGCTACAGCACAATCCGTAAAGGCACGTTCGCACTGCGACCCAGACGCAGTGCTGGAGCCCGGGCTCCCTCAAGTGCATCTCTGGGACTGAACCTCGGGGTGATTTCCACAGGATTTGTGTCCACTCTACTGAATCCTCGGCTGAATCAGTGAAATAGTTCAGAGCCCATAGTACTGCTGCTGCTTCTTTACACAGGCTTACCAAAGGGAACCATAAATTGGATTATTTAGTATTTCCAGCCTTTGACACAGATTCATGGTTAATACAGAACTCAGTCCACTGTTTTCTTTCTATTTATTACCTGAACACAAGTACAGAATTCTGTACAGAAACTTTTTCCTCATATCGCCTCCAAATACATCCTCAAAAATATTTTAGTAACCTGATTTGCCAGGAAAGCCCTAGTGAATGTTTCGTTTGGAAGGCTCTCCAGTCCTTTGACCATTACAAAATTTGCCATTGATACCAGTGGGGTTCATAGTCTACTTCCAGTTAAGGATGTCTGTGATTTATGGAGCTCTTAAGACAAATAGCATGTCTTCACTTGTTTTCAGTTTGTTTGCAAAATTCACTTCCCAGTACTCCCATGCACAGCACTGTCCTCGTCCTGTGCAATCTGGGAGAGGAGTCCGTGGACCGAGTAAACTGAGATGAAAATACACGTGCAATACAGATTTTCTTGGGTGCCTTTCAAGGCAGCTGTGCAGTCAACCACGTCCGTGGATGGCACGTAAGCTTCGGCACGTTTTCACCAATATCCTTTCTCACACATTTGGCTTTCAAGACAGACTTGTGAATAATGCGTGGCCCTGTTTCATGCCCTATTGAGGTAAAGCTGCTCAGAATGTCCAAGGAACAATAATGCAGTATTTCTTGATTACCTAAGCACAGAAATGTGCAGACTAATGATTTTTTTTTTTTAAAGCAGCTAGTGGTTTTTGCTTGTTTAAGGAACTTACATCACGTAGAAATTTAACACAGCTTTGAAGTTGCTGGTCATAGCCCTTGCATGTTCCGTCAGCTGGGGTGACTGGGCTGGAGCCCACTGGAAGCTGCTGTGCCCAGCACTGTTGGGTCTGCAAAACACAGCCTCCTCCACCCTGAGGTTCAAAGGGTCATTGCCTGTTCAAAGTAAAGGCAATTGTCACCCCTCAAGGCGGTAGCTGTTCCCACTCGGGTGGCACAGCACATAGCATATAAGAGAATATTTTCTGATAATCTTAAGGATAGTAATAATAAAAAGTAGGATAACCACAAGACTGTCTCTTAGTGAGCACTCTTGCCATTTCTTGTTGAAACTGGTCTGTCAGATTCATTTGCGACGGGGCTATTAAAGCTAGATATTCCCCAGGGTAAAAGGAGGCTTAGTCAGCACAAGATAGATTCTGCTCTTACTGATTTGCCTGCAAAAGAGAAAAGCTGCTATTTTAAAAGAGACCCTGCTGGAAACACATCAGGACAGAAGCACCTCAGATGAAAGTGTGGAGAAGTTCTCAGTGACAGATGCCACTGGATCAGAGCCTGGCCTAGCAAATGGTCACTATTCTCCAGAAATATTTTGCACTGTTGCACAGTGATCTGTCTAAAATCTCAAAGTGCTTTATAAATATTAATGTAGAACAAGTTACGTTATATTAAACTCTTTTACAGAGGTGGGAAGTTTGTCATGGATAATATAAGCAGCTCTTCTGAATCATAGGTACAATGGTACAATGGCTCATGGTACAATGAGGATTAGGAGCAAAATTTCTTAATGTCTAGCTCCATCCTTTAAGCCAAAAATTACTCTGTCCTATTCTGTAGTTGCTTTTTTGAAATATCATCTAGCAGTGAAAGCAGCTAAATGGCTGTTTCTTTTTAAAATTTATGAGGATTGCAGAGAAGGAAAATACAGTGTTCAAAGTTTGGGGTGATTGTCTCCTTTCTGTTCTTTGTGCTGGTCGGTGCCTGCCACTTCATACCACTAAGATCTCACCACAGCTTCTTCATGGTGATACTCAACTTGCTCACTTTCCCATGCTAAGTTTAGAAATATCAATTTGTTCCTGGTTCGCTAAAAGGGAGAAGGGTAATACATGGAGGCTCAGATGCTCTTCAGCTGCACCAAGGAACTTCTAAAGCTCATTACAGACAGCTGAAACACCAGAAAAGTTGGTCTTAAAAGGACTTATCCCAACATCGTAACTTATTCCAATCAATATCTTCTCAGAGCAAGCTTCCCCTCTAGAAAGACAGTAGAAAACCATTCAAACAAAGAATGAAGTATGAGTTCACAGATCCTTATGAATTTGGCTCCACCTTCTGTACACAGTGAAAATAAACATGAATTATATTGGAACTTGAATGTCAGTTAAGCTTTTTGTTTATTTTATTTTCAATTTCACTTTCGAAAATCCTGCACTGAGACGGTCTTGTGATATTTTGCGAGCTTTTATTTCTCTATATTGGTGGTGAAGTTTTCCAGTCATTTAGTTCTAAAGGATGGGAGTTTTTTAAAAAAATATGGCCATTTCAGGTTTTCAAACCGTAGAGTAACATAGTGTGAAAGTAACGCAGTCTTTCACACAACAGTCTTTACATTTCTTCAGGGGGTCCTGCAATGACCTAATACATTAGCCCTGAAATAAAAGAAAATTTCAGAATGCGTATTGACACCGTCTGCTCCTTACTGATGGGTAATCTCACTGGATCCAATAGATCTGCACACATTAAGTACTACACAGCAATGTAAATAAAGGCTATATGGCCAAACTCCAAAATAGAAACCTACACAAATAAAAGAAAACCAGAGTAGGTAACTCCCCCAAATGCCTACTGAGCTGGAGATACTTTTGCACCTTCATTGTTGAAAAACATTTTCCTTATTACCAAACAGAAGATCAGCTGTGCAATAATCATTGTGCTTTGGATGTTTAGAAAAAATGAGTGGTTTTGACATAAATTCTAATAGTTTTTATCCAGGCTTTACAAACATCAACTGCCTTTCTGTGGTGGTCTTTGAAATCTTGTAGGGTTTGATGAGTTTTCCACATGTGGCTGAACTGAGGGACAGAAAGTTTGGCTACTTTGGCCATGTCAGAAGAGCAAAGGGGAAACAGTTGAGGTCCCTTCTCCTCAAGAAATCTCACCTTTTCCATCCTTTCCTCAGAATATCCTCAGGTTTTATTTCATTTTGATTTTTGATCTTCTCATTTAAATCATTCTAGAGTTTTACTCAGCATTTGAATGAATTTGGTAATGGGAGGCACAGCGTTTTAGTCACAGATCAATATTTTTATGTTTAGTTAGGCAGTATCATTGGTTACAGTGAATTAAATTGAGCTGCTTCAATACTTAAATAAGCATTGAAGCCTAACCAAAAGTACTTATCCAGAAGATCAAAATGAACATTTTATTTATGTCAGTCTGCAAATTGTTCAATATTTGGAAATAAGTCCCTTTTTCCTACCACTTTCTACATAGAAACAGAACTAGAATAAATCATTTATAGGCTCTCATTTACTATTCCATACATTTGAATAAGATTTATTAATCACATTATTAATTTAATTTTTTTTATTCAACACAGGATTAGAGAATGCTTGTGGGCAGCTTTTTCCTGTAGATACAATAATTTTTAGATTGACCAGTTCATTCACATTTAACTGAGTGACTGTGTTCACCCATCTGCAGACAGTCTATGCTCGTCATTTTAAAGTCTTCTCCCCACACAACTGCCACAGAAACGAAGAGGATTGTCTGTCCTCTCACTTTATGTTTTTTGGGCTGCAGGCAGAGAAATGTAATGTCACCTAAGAAAATGGGCCTGAAATAGAGTATTTCAAAGGATTTCTGAAAGACAGAGGCAGGGTACGTGAGATGTTCCTGGCTGAAAGGCAGAGGCATGCTCACTGGGTTTCTTGATAGCATCACAGGGGTGTTTGAGGACATGAATGTTTCAAGGCTTCCCTCTCATTTTCCCTACACCACTCTGTTTTCATTTGCTGTACAGCTGCATATATGTTAGCCATAACCATGTGAGGAGCATAATTGCTCCTTTATTTTGGTAGTCTGCAGGATTAAGTATGTTGTAGAGATGAAAGAGTCTGCAAAGAACTGAACATCAAGAAATTTTACATAAAAGCAAGTAAAAATTATTAATAGGGTTGACCGCCAGGAAAAACACAAATTGATTAAAAATATACTGTTAATTAAGGGGTTCCCATAAGAACAGCTTTGGGAAAACAACTGCAAAAATAGTCTACTGGAATTAGCAGTTTCTGTTATAAGATTTTCCCAGAAAGGGATCTCCCAGTATAAGCCATGAGTCCTTTTCCCAGGCAGTAAAGAACATCAACTCCAGTAGTCTGCTTTGAATTTAAATGTGTGTACATTCATTTACTTAATTTCTCAGAAACTTTAGAATTAACTGAATTGAAAAAAAAAAAAAAAGGGTATTTGCTTTACACAGTGTATCAGTGTTTAAATGACATGTACAGAAAGGGCAAAAAAAACATAAAAATCCCTGACTACACAATTCAGGCTGGGAANATAAAAGCAAGTAAAAATTATTAATAGGGTTGACCGCCAGGAAAAACACAAATTGATTAAAAATATACTGTTAATTAAGGGGTTCCCATAAGAACAGCTTTGGGAAAACAACTGCAAAAATAGTCTACTGGAATTAGCAGTTTCTGTTATAAGATTTTCCCAGAAAGGGATCTCCCAGTATAAGCCATGAGTCCTTTTCCCAGGCAGTAAAGAACATCAACTCCAGTAGTCTGCTTTGAATTTAAATGTGTGTACATTCATTTACTTAATTTCTCAGAAACTTTAGAATTAACTGAATTGAAAAAAAAAAAAAAAGGTAGTTGCATTACACAGTGTATCAGTGATTTAATGACATGTACAGACAAGGCATAAAGAACATAAAAATCCCTGACTCCACAATTCAGGCTGGGAACTGCTCACTAGCTATTGCTAGCACTGTTCAGCAAACGTGAATGGTGCATAAGGGAAAACATCACATAAGAGATAACAATATCTTTCAGCTATTAAACTTTAGTACAAACTACTTTATAGCAAAAGCATTCTAAAACCATAAAAAAAATCAGTACAATAAAGTGAGAAAAAATAGTTGTAATGTATTGAGCATTAAAACAAGGGTTAACTTTTACCTGTCAACTTTGAATAATAAAACCCAGAAGCTTTACAACTTTCTGAGGCTGCATTCAAAAGAAACAACTTTCAATTACCTGCCCTTAAAACTAACACTGGCATATTATCCACAAGCACATTTCTTGTAAACTTAGAATCATCGAATCATAGAATCATTTAGGTTGGAAAAGACCCTTAAGATCATCGAGTCCAACCGCTAACCTAACACTGCCAAGTCCACCACTAAACCATGTCCCTAAGTGCCACATCTACATGTCTTTTAAATACCTCCAGGGATGGTGACTCAACTACTTCCCCGATTACACTTCACTTGATTACAATAAAAACCAAAATGGGTACCAATAATCCGAGACTATTCCGTATTTACAGAATATTTTCAGAAGATAGGAATATAAGAATTAATTCAGTGTTCTCACAGTCAATCAAGGTTATATCTTACTAATTATTCTGTCTAAAATCTAAGTAAAAATTTGTAGGCAAAGCCAGTAATACAGAATATTAACAGGCTTCTGTTTGAACCAGCGGTTGAGCCTTATACTGTGTAGCTAAACCTCCCCATTTTATTCCAGTTTTCTTTGAGTGTGCCCAGAAACTCCAGGAGCAGAATGACATCTCTCCCTGGGGGAACCCGAGCTCCCTCCTTCATGCAGAGAATGACAAGCCAAAGAAACTCTGTCTAATGACTGAGAGATGGTATTGTATTACTGCTACTGGCAGTTTAATGCCACACAGAGAAACAATCCCCCTGGAAGAAACAAGACTCTGACTTCTCTTCACCCCGCCAAGCGCTCAAACCACTAAAGCAGAAAGTGAGGTTTTCACTGTGCAAGTGTCCTTTTTTCCCACTGTTTTCATTAAGTCCAATTTCAGTGCAGAAGCTCACACTTTCAGGAAGTAAAGATGATTATATATATAACCTTTGATACATATTTATATATCTTTGAGATATGTATATATAGACATATTGACACTCTATGTCAGGAATTAATTGTGTCATCAATACAATATTCATATCCCAACAATTTGCCAATGTAGTTTTATGATCCTGCGCAAATATTGATCTTTGTCAATTTTTTATTTTTGGAACAGATTAAAAAAAAGAAGAGGTGTGAAACAGTAAGTTTGGAAGAGAAAAGTTGACTGCTAATCCCTCTGTTTATACAGAAGAACATGCACATTTTCCAAGCAGTAAGCAAGAACTTGGAAGCAAGAACTGTCTGTCTTCATGTACTGAATTATCAGAAGTTCATTGTCTCCACTCAATGAAACATAAAAATATTAAATTACTAATACTTCAAAAATGAAATTTGAGGAAATTTGTATCATCAGTGTAGCATATTTTCTTTTTTTTTTTAAAGTTTCACTAATTGCAAAATACAAGGTAGAAAACCAAAGGCTTTCACAACACGCTATGTGAGAAAGCTGCTTTTACATTTTTGGAAACTTAGAATCCAGAACACTGATAACTTCCTTTTCTTAACATCTTTTTCAAAAATACTCTTAAAGACAGGGTAAATATTCATAACATGGTGTTGAAGAAAGGATGTTTATTTCTGACAATTACAGATGGGCACAGCACAAGCTGATACAATCTACATGAGCCTGAGAACTCCTTTTGCCACTCATTGCACACTAGTTTATGGAAATTGTGAGTGATTACTACATTTCGGATTAACTTCTTTAGTCACTGTTTATAATCCTCCAAGGAAATTCCTTTCCTTAAACCTGGAAAGTAGTCGCAGGTATGAAGCCAGTTAAGCTGATAAGCATAGAAGAAACTGCCAAAAATGTTTACTGATAAAGGAAGATCATGCTGATTAGCCAAATGAACCAGAAAATAACGGCTAATCTTAGGTACGGGAAAGGGAAACACACACTATAAACTGCACGTAAAATGCTAAAACCGAAGTAAAATCTCTTTGGATTACTTCATGAAACTGCTACATAAAGCACAGTTAATTTTACGAATTCATGTAGAGTCAAGTGATACTGATACACCTGCATGATTTTTTTCTTTCCATGGCACGTAAATAGATCTTCGTTACTTATTCAACTTTTGTTCCCTGCCCTCAATACCATTTGATTTCAAGTAGGAATTCTGCATCAAGAACAAATAGGGTCTCTACCAGCCTTTGAAATGGAAATGTAGAAGTCTCAGTGTGAAATTGTAAAAGTCCTTGATATGCAATCTGCTTGACCCACAGAGTACGTCTGAAAAGTGCTGGTGCATGTGTTGGAAGCCTGGTGTTATATACTATCATAAAACAGCTCACTTCTAACACTGGTCTCTGCTGTAACAACTCACCATGAGTTTTTAATAAAGTGTTTTGCTCTGATGGTGGGTATGTGCAGATTTAACATAGGACAGGCCACTGGGAATTGAATATAATTATTCTGAATATTCATGAAATCTAGGGAAGCACATTTAAGGCAATACTATGCACTTAAAAATGTGTGAAACTTCTTTTGGCTCCCTTGCAAACTCCCCAGTTCAGGACTGGTAGGCAAAAGCATATTGCTTCTTTTATTCTATAAATTGTCCTGAGGAAGGTTTATTCCCATACGCCTACGATTGGTTGCCAGTGTTTTCAACTTAGGGGTGAAAACAAAAGCAATGAAAGAATGAATAAAAAATATAGCAACATTACTTGTGTTATTCTTGAAGATACTAAAAATATTCAGGAAAGGATAACAATGAGATTTGCAGATCAAATTTGTAAAAGGATCTAACACTGCAGTGCTAATCAATGTGGTCACACTGATGATCACCACAAAAATGACCTATTCAAATTCCTGTTCTAGCTTATAAAGATGCTTTCCCTACAAAGACTCCACAGACTGAGGCACCAAGCAGCTTCATGCTCTCAAGACCAACATGCTCCTACGCAGTCACAGCAGGAAGCAATTAAGGGATGTCTCAGAAAATTAGGTGCCTCCAGACATGGCAATTGCTGACTTGGAGCTTCCAGGCTATTACAGCAGTACAGAAAGACCTAAAACATAATTCAGCACCAGAAACATTGTGTGTCCTTAAGCCAAAATCTTTATCTTAATTCTAAATGTTATGCTGAAATGCAATCTTTCTTTATGTCACTGTTAATTACTGGTTTTACTACAAGCTCACATTTCTATGCAGCTCTGCAAACCAAGGTTGCAGATAGATATTAGACACAATTTTCAGATTCTGCCAAGAAGAGTAACTACTACTGGGCAAAATGCCCGATGGATTGTTTAACAGCCCAATCCTAACTAGGCTTTGAAGTTTTGGTGGCTAGGAAAAAGTGTCATCCGCAAACACAGCAAATTAACCTGGAAGACACTGAAGGACAGAACATATCAATCTCCATATTGTCCTTATTCAGATTTGCACCACATCTAAATATAAAAGAAGCTCTATACTCAGAAAAAAAAATACATGAAAGAACAATAACATGTTCAAAAAAAGAGATCCTTTTCACTTTAAAAAGTTTTATTGTGGCTATATTATTATTCTAAATAATTTAAAGATTACCGAAAATAATTTTGATTTTATTCGAGACTAAGCTGTAACAAGAAAAGCTTTGATAAAAGACAGACGTTTGGAAAGGTGGGGACCCGGGGGCACGCAGGAGGTCCACGTTTCAGCCAGGACCCACTAGGGGGGGATGTCAGATAAAGGGAGACCTTCGGTCACCACGGCTCTGCTGCAAGAAAACTTGCTAAGCGATGGGTGAAAGGGGGTCAGGTTTAGTGGGGGCGAAGGAAACCCGCGAGTGGACGAAGGGTGCAGACCGGTGGCAGCAGTGCCCAAGGCAGCTGTGGCTGCAACGGTGAATCCCCTGTACGTGAACCCCCTTCCTATCAGAAAGGCACCCCACAGCCTTTGTGTTCCATTGATTCCGTGCACCTCCATCAGCCTATATGTATGCTCGTGTATACACACACAAACACAAATGAACACTTTTTATAATATCAACTAAAACCAATATACATTTTCATGGATCTACCCCCCCCCAAAAAAAAGTTTCATGAATGCAAGAATTAACTATAAATGTTAAAAAATGTCACTTGGACAGGAGCTTTGGTTCATTATGGCCATTCTTCTCTTATTTCAGGAATGAATATCTGAGAATTTGAAACTAGTGAGTTTTGAAGGGTTTCCACCTGAAACAGTACTGATTCTTGAAACATATTTCAAGATCTTTTATATCACGTTCTGTAATACATACTTGCTATAACATTTTCAGACCTTGACAAACTGATCAACAATTTCAGTTTGGTTTTATTTTTCCAGTGAAAGCCAAGATAAGATGCAGGAATGTTTGCTTCACTATCTATCAGGTTGGAACATCTGCAAAACCAATCGGCTTTCACCAAAGGCAAGTACATCTCAGGTCAGTCCTTATTTTTCCTCTTGTACCAGGATTTCTGCATTACATATGAAATGTAGTATGTACATAGTGGTGTGATTTGGCTAGGACCCCAGAGTTTTCAAGGTCTATTAGTACAACTAATTAATTGTCATTAATCATCTTCCAGGTTCTTTACTATCATTCACATTACTTTATTAAAATGTTCTGGCTCTTCTGGGAGCAATATGTTGTACCCTTTTGTCAATAAACCTAAAATACAGACATTTTTCATTAAAGGTGTCAGTCAGCTGTATATGAAATGAGTGATTACTTGTAATTGATTTGGTCAACTCCTTCTGGGCAATATGATAGAGCAATTGTCTTAACAACAATTTCCATTTCAGAGAACGTATGCAAAGCCTTAATGTTTTCGTCTGGAGATTGTGTTCACCTGCAGTAAAACTGGGTACTTAGATCACTTGAGATCTAATTATCTCTAGAAGCATTGAAATTCCTTTACAATAAGTTAATAGAAAAAGTATCAATTAATAATGATACCTAAGGACATGCTGCCACTTGATGTCACTTCCAGAAAAGGCACTCTGTGTGTTTGGGACATAAAAAAATACTGTGTAAGGTAAATAACCATAGGTAATGTGGAATCACTGGCAGATGCAAATAGCAGGAATTTAAACCCTTTCTTATTACTATTTATAATATAATCAAATCACAGGCACCTCTCCACTTATACTGTAGATACAAGTTAATGTTAAGGGAAACAAATTAGCAAAAAGTCAGGAATATTACCACTTCCATCAGTCTTAAGTTGTAGCAGTCATGCAATGTTGACTGCAATAGCCATAGTAAATAGAATATCTAATTGATTTAGACATTTTCCATCTTTACATGATATTTCCAGGCACAGTTTGATAATTACAAATGTACTCATTGTTCAAAATTATCCATTGAAGTGTTTACATTAATGGATTTCAGGAATACCTCAGGAAGGCTCCTGATATCATTCCAACGTGTGTTTCCAACATGAGTTATTTGTAGGCTACAGTTTGTGCTGCTATTTTTTCTACTGCTTGATTGATTTCATCTTAAACCTACAAGGGACCTTCCAGAAGATCATATGTACTCCTCTAGTTCGCCCCTAGTAAAAAGACATGTACAAAACCACATTCATTTGATTCTAGTATTTGATTTTCAGCAAAAATCCCTGATAAGGCTTATCCTGTATGACTGTCCTTAAGAAAGTGTCAAATACAGTGGATGTGTTGTGGCAAAAAATTGAGTTATTTGGCTCAGTACAAAGCTATAAGGATAAAAAAAAAAAAAAAAGCATAATAGGTACAGTACAAGGTCAAAATAATCTAATCTCCTCTCTTGGCCACAAGCTTTATGACTCCATTGACGATAATGACACAGATATGAATTTTAATTAAAAAACACACTTTCACAAAGTTTGTCCTGCAGAAGGTTTTTGTGCCTACGACAAATCTTCCAATGTCGGCTGCATCTGAATTACATACAGACAAATCAATACAGTAGGCAGAACAGTATAATTTACAATCCAAGCCAGTAATACAAATTGAAAAAAAGGATAATGGCAAAGTTTGCGATTTTCCTCTTTGCCTGATTATTTGGTTTTCTGCAGGGAAGGTGAAAAAATACAAGAATGGAAAATAGGAGGCAGACTACTAAAGAAGCTTTCAAATGAAGGAAGATCTTTTCCCAGTACCAGGGAATTGAAACTAAAAATTCGTTGCTTTTGTTCTCAGTCTTTGTATGGCCTGAGTTGATTACTTGGACAAAAGCCCTTGAAAGACAGCAATTCTGAAATGGCAAAACCATAGATGAGAGGACCTAATCAAAGCTATTTCCAGCTCTAAATCTTCTGATTTTGTATTTCAACAATTGAGGTCTACTCCTTCATTGTAGTGGGGAGAGCTGAAATATAGTCATACGAAAATCAGAGATGTCTGCTTCTTGTGTCCTCTTTGAAGGCTGTGGAGATTAATCTCCATGAAGTGAACAGTATAAAGAGATATTGCCAAAGTCATGAGTGATTTTTAAACATCAAATCAAAGAAGATGAAACAATCTGAAAAAGAAATGTATCACATAAAGATGAAAACCTCCTTTTGAAAGCCATGCACTGCATGATGGATGTGCACAAACTTATTCAAAGCACACTTTGCCATGGCAATTTCTAGAAAACTATTATCTCTTTAGAAACGATGCTGTGATATTTTAGAATTTCCAGTAGCTGGAAAGACCCATCAACACAGAATTGCACTTAATAGTGGTGCATCCTACAGGAGTGTGAGAGATTTTCATGGAAGAAAAACGCACGTAGGTCTGCATGAAATATTAATGATACAAAGCAGACAGTGATATGATTAATGCTTCAATATGGATTATATTACAGAAGTAAATGTAATCTGATTTGTTCTTGAAACAACCAGATTGAGGTATTTGTTTCATTGTGATCATCACACTAACTTAGATTCTCAGTTTGCATTTTCAGGTTGGGAGTTTTTTCGTTTGTTTGTCTTTTTACTTTGTTCTCTATTTGGTCTCATAATGAGCGGTGTTCCCTGCTCAGTATTAAGAATGTTGATGGATTAACATAGTTCTCAAAATCAGATGGAGTATCCAAACAACTTGGACTTTGAATCAAGGCTCAGGGTGGAGAAACAGATAAATGTAGGAAATGAGAATTATCTCAGCTGTAAGGACTTACTTTGAAAGATAATTCCTAAAATTATCTTGTTAACGTAAGATTTAGTAGTTGGGTATAATCATTAAGAAGTGTAGCTCCATTACGAATTTTATGCAAAGTCATGGAGTGCACATATGCAGTGCCACGCCATTAATGGTTTGGGTAGATCTTGCTCTTGCTCACTTGGTTGCCTTTTTTCCTCAGCTTTTGGAAACTATTCTCTTTTTGTCAAGCAGGGTTATATCCTACAGGTAGCACCTTTGGCAACTGGTGGAGGGATTTTACAGCAATGAA
>VYZW01045042.1:0-33357 GCA_013401315.1 Balaeniceps rex | reverse complement strand
TATAGAGAAAGCTGTTTTATAGCAGTGCCAAGCTGAAAACCACAGGACAAAGCCTGTGAGAGTATGGGGCCAAAGCATTCCTCATAGAAGGGATCCAGCTATGGTAAAAGAAAAAAAAAAATCAGAAGAGATTATAATATGACTTTCTTTAGGAAACACAGCAAAACCTTAAATAGAAGAGACTTTCTGCTCAATCTGAGAACCAACCTGCTTTCTACTGAGAAACATTNACTAGAAAAACCTCCTGGTTCCCTTGTAGGGGAAAAATCCTTGGCAGACATGAGGACAGAGGATATGACCTTAAGGGTCAACTTTCAAAGGGCTTTCAGCTTTGGCTGTAAATTGAGCATGCTGCCTACAGGCACAAACAGGATCTATGCTTGCACATAAGATTTTTCAGTGTTCTCAGATCACTGCTGGGTCAGTCACTTATTTGCATGCTGTAGATCTGCAAGAGGCCATTAAGGACTCTTGTAAAGTATTTCCTTCTCTAATTCAAGTGTTTCTGTGACAGCATATGCTAATCTATAAACAGTTTATAGCATGAACATATTCAGGAACATTCCACACTACATCCAGCAAGACACAGTTTCCATCAGCAAGTGCAGATGGCATGAAGCAATGAGTGTACTCCATCAGCAGGCTCACAGCTTTGCAGTACCAGGAAAATTATGCCATTATTTATTTATAATGCCAACTGTAATTTCATTGTGGCTGTGTCTTCAACTTACCTCTTTCTTTGTAGCTTCCCCAAACCTTTTCCTCTTTTTCTCCTGGTCTTTCATGCTGGTCTTTCTTTCTGCCCTCCTACTCCAGCCAAAAGTATCTGTTCTGAGTCTGCAAGAGGCTGCAGGTTTTACTGTACTTTCTGGCATCCCTAAACTGTGGCTTTACTTTCAAAAACAGTTAAACTGGAAGAATGCAAACTCTTTATTCAGCTTCCTTAAAAAGAATTTTCAACTTTCAATTTCCTGCTGTTATGGACAAGCACCACAGGATACGCTGGCACACTCGCAGAACAGATGCCATAAGTTGGAGAGGAAGGGTGTACAGACAGAAGTTGGAGTGCTTTATTCACAAAGCATGTTTTTCCTTGTGATGCTGCAACAGCTGTTTTAATTAGTTAGTTTTGGGAGGCTTCTCTCATCACCCAGAGCCCATGCCAGTATTAGAGAGAAACTAAGGTAGGTAAGTAGGCAGGTAGCCTGAGATTTTCAGCAGTGGATTTTCAGACATCGGTGTGTAGCTATAATTCATTTTTTGTTCTTCCTGCCCTCCGAAGACATTCTCAGGGCACAGTGAGGGCTGGCTGTTCCATAAGGGTTACAACTGCACTGAACAATGCCAGAGTTAAGAGGAAATCTTAGCTAGAAGCAACATGCAAAAGTCAGGTAAGTGTAGAAAAGACCATCAAGAAGCTGCGTTGGAGAAGACCAACTTGTAACTGCAGTGTCTGTATAGCTTTTTCTGAATTAGAAAAGAAAAAGTATTTCATTTTATTATACGTATCTGTAATATGCTAGTGGTTTTTAAAAGTGAACACACAACCTCATCAACTTTTCATGCTTCCCATTTTTTTATATCATTACAATGGAAGTTGTACTATGGGACAGAAAAGCAGCCTCAGCAGACAGAGGAGAGGAGAGGCTTTTTACCAAATCTACTACACAGACACAGCACTCATAGCAAGGTGCTGTGTAAGGTATCAGCATGGTACCTTAACATACCTTAACACCCACAGCAGTATGCAGCACTGGCCAAGCACTGTCCTCCTTGGTGAGAGAAGTGGGAGCTTTACGGTCGGCTTGCATGCTCCGTCTCTCTGATCTGGCAGAGGTTCATATAGCTCACTGCATCCTGTACAGCTGCCTGCTTGTTTTCTTCAGTGGACCATGGTTTTCTATTTTTCATACCAGTCAGGCACAAGCCAAATGTTTCATGGCAGGGAAGGTTATACTATTATACATCAATGTTGCAAGCATTATTTCTGATACACATAATGGAAAATGAAAATGTCTGCAGTACCCTTGCATAGTGTGTGACTAGGAATATGGGGCAGTATGGTGCCGTGATGAAGGAAAAGCCTAAAGCAATGGAAGCACCTTTTGCTTCCTAAGTATGTCAGGCCTGTTGTGACAGGACAAGGAGTAATGGTTTTAAACTAAGGAGGGTAGATTTAGTCTGGATATAAGAAAGAAATTTTTTACAATGAGGGTTGTTAAGCACTGGAACAGGTTGCCTGTAGAGGTAGTGGAGGCCCCTACCCTAGCAACATTCAAGGTCAGGTTGGACGGGGCTCTGAGCAACCTGATCTAGTTGATGATGTCCCTGATCATTGCAGGGGGGTTGGGCTAGATGACCTCTAAAGGTCCCTTCCAACCCAAAGCATTCTATATTTCTATGATCTGCCACCATCACGTCGTTACACCAGATAATGCAGCTGCTTTTGTTGTTGCTGGTAATCTCCTACTCAGTACACGCATAGTCAGCATGGGTCTAATGACTACTGTTTGCACCCAGATCAATGGCCACAGGCATTGGCATCAGTATAGATGACCGTATGATGTTTGCTGTACTGTGCACATTGTTAGGCAGAGCTCATCATTACCATGGAGAAACCCTGAAGCCCTGCTGCGTAGGCAGGGATCCTGCCCCAGGTTCCTGGGACCAGGTTTCCATTGCAGGTATCTTGCATCTAGAGAACATAGTCAGGATTTAGATTGTGAATGGCTTCATTTCTGTGAATAACCTTCTTTCTTCATCATTTGGGTAAATAATAAAGTTTAGCAGCTTAAGATAGACTCACATTGCTGACTCTTTGGGTTTTTCCTCACAGAAAAACAATAGCAAGGAAAGGAAGCCGCTGCACTCAGAGCTGTCGACTGGACTGAAATGCAGCTCAGCTATCACTGCAGCACCATCTCCCCAGGCCCATTAGACTTGCTAAGTGCTATCTGCAGGTCTGCTCAGGAGCACTGAGAGTGGGAGCTTTTATTACTATCTGGTCCCACTGAAAATAAGCGGGATTTTGCAGCCTAGAAAATAAAGATTTTGCAGCCTAGAAAAAACTGTAGAAATATGAATGAAACTCCATCTTGTCTAGTAATCATTGAGTAATTTTTAAGAAGAAGAATTTCTCCCAGTATTCTCCTCCACTGTCCCCCAAAAATCTTAACCAAATATTCATTAGCTAAATAACTGGTTTAGACTTACTGTTTTGTCCTGAAGGTCTAGGCAAATTTAGGCTTTGTTGGTTTCAGTTCCCCCCCCACTACTTTGTACAGCCTGATTCAATTCATATGGGGACAATAATACCACCAACCCTATCTTCAAAATATATTAAATAACTGTTAATTCACCACACGGTAAATTATATTTTCATGTAAAATTAGTTTCATTTTCCTTATTGTTAATAAAGCCATTTAAAGAATCCTTGAGTAACATAGTGAAAACAGGTCTATAGAATGACTCTTCCCATAACACAAGTTATCTATTGTCACACATGCAGAGGGGAAAAAACAATGCAGTGAAGCAAAATGCCTGTTCAGGAGGAGTACATCGATGATTCAACAAGTAGGGTATCACTTTTACAAAGCACGCCCATCCATTATTCTTTAAATGACTGTAAAGAATTAATAAACATTTTTTTTCAGTGCAGTTTCAGCTTTTTAAGAAAGAGTTACAGTCAGTGAGGCACCTTGCCACTACACCGCAACCCTCTTGCTGTTTGGTGCCTGCAGACACATCTGTCTGGCTGATTTCATGCTTCTCTCTTCTTCCTCACTTCAGCAGACCACCAGACAACAACCACAGGCACAGTGGGGAAATGTTCCTGTGATGTGGTTTCTGAAATTTGGCTCAGTTTTTCTTTACTTGGCAAAGGCTTATGCATTTCCATGCTCTGAGCCAATCCTGTTCCCAGTCAGTGATAGCTGTGTGAATGCATGTGAGTGCTGAATTTGGCTTTTTGTGTTCAGCTGGTTTCACAATGACTTTTTCTGACTCAGCGCTCATTCTGGCAAATAAATTCAATTTTTAGTAAGTAGGGGTGCCACTTAGTAGGTTTTTTATTTATAAATAGATCTATTCCTACTTCACTTTGATTTTGTCTTCTTTTTTTTCTTAAACTAAAAAAATCAAAACCTCATTTCTAAGAAGTGCTCAGAGTCCACACTAGATTAAATTTTTCAGGTGTAACTTGTTCAGCCTTAATAGACATCAGTTATGTCTGGTGCCTCCTGTAAGTAGTTTAAAAGTTACTTACATGATAAGAACAGGCTCTCAAAAGCAAAATCCTAGCATCATTTCTAAACATATCCTTTCCAGAATGCAGACATTGCCAGTTGTACAAAGGCTATACCATAAAAATGCTCAGGAGGTCCCTGGTCCAGCCCTGCCACAGCAGGCTCAGCGCTGAGGTCAGACCGGGCTGCTCTGGTGATATTAAACAGAACAGGTCCCAAGGCAGACCCCTCTGGTACTCCACTGTCACCAGCCTCCAGATAAACATGATCCATTAATCATTGTCCTTTGAGCCCAACCATCCAACTGCTTTTCAAACAACCAGTTGTCCACCCATCCACATTGTAATGTCCCAACCTAGCTACAAGTATACTGTGGGAGACACTGTTGAAAGCCTTGCTAAAGTCAAGGTAAATGACATCCACTGCTCTCCCCTGGTCCACAAAACTAGTCATTTTAACACAGAAGTCAATCAGGGTGGTCAGGCATGAGTATTCCCTGGAAAATCCATGGTGGCTGTTACCAATCACTTCCTCCTCTTTCACATGCCCAGAAATGTCTTTCAAGAGGACTTGCTCCACGGTTTTCCCAGGGAGCAGAGTGTCCTGGAGGCTACTCTGTTGGTAGAAATTGTTCCAACTTCCATGTAAAATAAATTGTATTGCATTTCCTTCTATGCTACTAGATGGATTTGAAATCTTCAGAGTGGATACAACATTTGGTTAATCACTCAACTTCATTTTAAGTTGGTGTCTTCAGGAATCTCATTCATTAAATTCCACTTCTTTCATGAGACCTTTTGTCCATTGCTTGACAGTGGAATTTAAGGCTTGGGCTATAAAATCCCACCAAAGCTGCTGAAATCTGTGAATATAGCTGAGGGAAGCTTTTTTTCCCCAGAAGACAAGTGGTGACCATAATTCATTCATTTGAATTCATTATCAAAACAATGCCTTTATTTTCATTTATTATTAGAATTGTACGTATACATTTATTTGCATACTTTTAACTGTCTATGTTAAAGAAACCTGAGTTATGGTTTGAAATGTTAAATGCGAAAAAGTTAGGAAACTTTTAACATTGCTTTGTGTATTAAACCTGTGTTTGGGGTATATGCCCAATGCTAGTATACGCGAGCACCTACTGAGATGTCTGAAAGCTGGTTTTGCAGGAAAAGTTCACTTGACATTTCCAAATTTCAACTCAGAAAATATGTATATTTTTAAGCATATGGCTTCTTGCTTGCTCCTGTTATTTTTTTGCTGCAATTGTAAACTGTGACAGGGACTGTCTTTCTGTTCTGTGTTTTTAGACAGCACCTGGGGCAACGCAGCCCTGGTGAATGACTGAGGCTCCTAGCAATAGTGAAGGGGAAGGATATGTAACAGATAAACATAGCTGCTAAGTTTTGAGACACTTCTAGACTATGTGTCACTGCCTAAACTGATTTTGCCATAACTTTCTTTTCTTCCTTCCCTTCTCCCTACACATATAGCTTCATATGATGAAATGGGGACTGTAATTACCTACTCTGCCCATACACGGGCCTTGGAGATAGTTAAGAAGAACTTGGATTTTCTTCTCTCCTCCTCCCTCTCTGTATCATACTGCAGGGAAATACATGGATTTTTCAGGGGTTCTGCAGCAGATTTGGAGATAGATCTCACTCCACTGTTTTAACAGTGTATTTTGGCATCACACATGGATTGCATTAGAAAGAAAACTGTTTTCTGCTTTGGCTTCTCAATCAGCTCAGCCACAGAGCTTCATGGTTTGTGAATATTTCAGCTTGCTGTCATAGTATTTTCTTGTGGTTCATGGGTGAAAGAAGGGAAATGGCAATATCAAGCATTTACATCTCAGCAGAATTTCGCCAGAATTTAACAGAACAAAGAAATATTTCATTAACTGTAAGTGCTCCTTCTCCTCAAAATCCTCCTGCAAATAATATGGAAAGAAAAATGTCTCCTAGGAAAAGCTGCAAGAATGTTAATAATGGAAAGTGTTAAAAAGCCAAGATATATTATGCCCACTTCCCTAGGTCTCCTTCTAGTGATAAGGGTAGGCAGCATCCTACTACTTTGTAGTTAGGAAGATTTATTTGAGTTTCAATATAATAAAAGGAGAGTAACTCTTAAATACATTTCTGAAGGTTATCTGCAACTGTGCCATTAGCCAACACAAAAAAGGATGTGCTTCAGCAATATTCAACATTGCATTCATTAAAGAAGAGCCTTTATTTGGCTTAAATTAAAACAGGAATTTGATAAAAGATAGTTTATGAGCCAACAGGTTAAATTCAATGCTTGGAATAATCTTATTGAATCAAATTCAATGGTGTGGTCTGCAAAGGTGCATTTGCTCAACAACTTTTGAAACAAAATGGACAAAACTGCAAGAGATGCTGGTTTACAGCATTTTATTTAAGATCAATAGTGACTTCTGTGAACACCAACCACCTCTGGAGCACCAAGTAAGAAGTACAATCAGCGAACATCTCTGCAGAAAAATATTTATTTTTTAACTCCAGACAATAACTTTTTATTTTCCATTCAATTCGCACCTCCATCCCTCCATTTTTTTCCCCATGTAATCTGTTCATCATTTTTCAAGAAGATGGTTTTAAACAGGACACAGACAAAAAAATCCTGCATAACACTTTACCTTCTTCCTATGGGTAAACCACCTGGTCTGATCATTCAGGTTGTTTAGGTTTTGAATATCTCCTGACTTTCATAGCCTTGAAACAATTTTTATCACCTCCCTTGCATGTTTCAGTGGTGTCTCCTTTTCTCCCTTATAAAAACTGCTGCAGGCCACTACACACATATTGTCAGAACTTTTGCACTCCAAGGAAGATGGTAATTTAGCTTCCCAGTTTTAAAGCCTTATATCTAGTAGGGACCTTTTCTCCAAATGTTGGTTCTCAGAGCCATGTCCAAACCCAAGGCTACTACTGAAAAGATATCCAACAGGGATCTTGATGAGCAGATTAAACAAACAAACAAACAAATAAAACTCCTCACTAAAATAATGAGAGACTGCTAAGCAGGCTCCTTACTCTCAAACGAATTTCATAAATGAAGTTTGCCCTCAATTAAGAAAGGCAAATTGCTGATGTGGAAAAGAAAGAAGGAAACTTCCCCCACCTTCATAAGGCAAGATCTAGCTCTTCATGCTCTATCCACTATGTTTATGAAGCTATCACAGAAAGCTTGGGGACACAGCAAAAAGATATATCAAAGAAAAATCAGAGATGTTAATTGCTGAAAAATTTTAAATCAGTAATAGGGTAGAGTGACAGAGAAAGATTTTAGGGAATCTGTTCTTACCCTGATAATCTGATGATTAATGAATGATCTGGTGATCAATGGTTTTTACTCAGGCTGGCAGCCTGTCACAAGTCGGATCCCCCAGGGATGAATACTGGGTCTCACGCTGTTCAACACCTTCATAAATGGGATTGAAAACACCCTCACCAAGTTTGCTGGTAACACTAAACTGGGTGGTAAGGTGGACATGTCAGAAGGGCGAGCCATCTTACAGAGAGACCTGGATAGGTTGGAAGAGTGGACAAGAAAGAACTGTATGGAGTTTAACAAAGACAACTGCAAGGTCCTGCACCTGGGACAACACAACCAAAGAGTCCAGTATAGGCTAGGATCTGTGTGGCTGGGGAGCAGCCCTGCTGAAAGGGACCTGTGGGTCCTGGTGGACAACAAACTGGACATGAGTCAGCAGTGCGTTGCTGCAACAACAAAGGCAAATCAGATCCTGGCCTGCATCCACAAGGACATTATTAGCAGAGACAGGATGTGATCATCCCACTCTACTCAGTGCTTATCAGGCCTCACCTGGAGTACTGTGTCCAGTTTTGGTCCCCACAATTTTGGAGAGGGTCCAAAGGAGGGCCATGAAGGTAATCAAAGTGCTGGAGAATCTGCCCTATGAGGAAAGGCTGAAGCAGTTAGGTCTTTTCACCCTGAAGGAGGCTCAGGGGGGACCTCATCACAGTTTTCCAGTACTTAAAGGGCAGCTACAAAGAGGAGGGAGGCTCTCTTTTCACACGGAGCCACATGAAGAAGACAAGGGGCAACGGGTACAAGTTGTACTGGGCGAAGTTTCATCTCGGTATAAGAAAGAAATTTTTTACAGTAAGAACAATCATTCACTGGAACAACCTCCCCAGGGAATTGGTGGAGTACCCACCACTAGAGGTTTCCAAGACAGGACTGGAGAGGGTGCTGGATAATCTCATCTAGGCTTCCTTTTCCATGAAAGGTTGGACCAGATGATCTTTTGAGGTCTCTTCCAACTGGGGCTGTTCTATTATTCTATGATCCAAACTACACTAAGGTTTTTGCCAACATTTGGACATACATTTTTGAGTAAGGAAATGTCCACACAATCTTGTTATTAACACACAGCATCCTCCAGAGAGCATCACATTAGCAGCTTCTCCTCATGAGAATAAGAAAAGAGGCCAAATTCATCCCCAGACAAACCTAGATGGAAATGGTGGGCCAAGTATTCTCCTTCACTATTAGGCTCCATAGTATGGTTTTCTTACCCAGTGTAAGGCAACAACGGCAGAGGTTGTTTGGTGTCATTTATCAACTTCCAATGATACACGTCTCGGCATGTCCTAAAGAAAGACAGGTGGGTTTTTTGGTTTTTGGGTTTTTTTTAATATGTAGGACCTGCAGGAATCCCATCCAACCCTGAAATTGAGAAGCAGATGGGACAGTTCACCATTTGCTTGCCTGAATGAGGTAACATCAGAGATCTCTCCAAAATGTTTGATTATCTCCTTTGTCTCATCCTCTTTACAATTCTCTTGGAATCTAAATCAGATATGATAAATTATTTGAGGATTTGTTTTTGACATGAATGATTGAGTCTTCTGTCCTGGCTCCAATTCATAGTCAGCGCTGAACAAATGGCTTACCTGCTGCATATTACCATTCTTTGACTGTGTGACTTCTGACTGCCTAAAATAGGAAAATTATCATTTTTGCAGCCACCCCTTTTCTCCTTGATGAAGAAGCATGCTGATTTTTTTCTAAACCAAATTACTTTGAACATATAAGTTGGCAGAGATACAGAAGAAGAAAAATTCCACAGTTGAGAAATCAAAATAAAATGAGAGGAAAGGATTATAAATACCAACCAACAAAACATAATTTGTGGGTCAACTTGCATAGATTTTGTACTATCTTCATTTGACATAACTTTAAAGCACATATCCAGCACATGACACACAAGTATTTAAAGCCATATGAGATTCTAGTTATTAGGAAGAAATAAAATACCCTAGAGGATATTCTGATTTAATCTTAAAGGCTGGAAAAATTGCAAAATTGCATCTCAAGGTCAGAAGTAACTGGCAAAAGACATTTACAGAGGAAACATCTTGTTGTGAAAGTTAAGCCAAGAACTCATGAATAGCCAGGTGTGCATAGTTAGGAGATATATGCCAAGAAGAAAATTAGGAACTCCAAGTTTTGCAAAGTGATTTCTTCAATAGTTCATTAAAAACATTAATGTAAGATGCCCACCTTGTTGCACCAATTTACCAGTCAAATGTTGAAATTTGAATGGGACAAATTGGCTAATAGGTTGAGAGTTTCAAAATTAATTTCAATAAGCCAAAAAAGATTACTAAATGATGAAGAGGTTTGGTGAAAAGTAACAGAAATGGTCAGAAGGCTGGGACTAATTATAAGCTACAATTAAAAGTGCTAAATACATCAAACTTAGCAAAGGGTTGACTGCAGGGTAATGTAACCCTAGTCACAGATATTTTTTTACAAATGTTAACCTCAATATGATATGGATAAAGTAATGCTGGAAAAATTTGGCTAAATACCAGTAAGAAGTAAGAATGTGCGTTTTCTGGTTTTCTTGATGAAAAATAAAGGAAGTTGCGTAGCCTGGGAATTTTTGGTACATGAGGCATCATTGTAAAAGTGCAGATGGATTGTATGAATCAGTTGGCCACTGCCTTTATAAAAAAAAAGGGGGGGGTTGTGAAAAGAGAGAGAAAATTCTTAATATTCCCATCACTGAAATGGTAATTACATTTCAAATAGCTCAAGACATGAGTCGAGAAAGAGCTCCTCACTGTTGCTGTAGTTACCACTGACTATAACAGCAAGCAAGTGTTCTGGGGAATTAGGGTGAGCCATGGTGTTCCTCTGGCTTGCTGGAGAGGGTTGCTACAGAAAGAAGATCTGACCAACACAACCCATGCTGTGGTCTCATGGCCGTTACCCAAACCTCTCTGAAATCATCAGGAGTCTTTCCACTGACTTAAATAGGCTCTGATGTTCTCTCATAGTGAAGTGAACTTATGGCTAGCACCCAAAGTTCAGGAAAGCTCAGAGGACAAGGTCCTGACCTTTCTATGCCTAACAAGGGAAAAAAAAAGAAAAATAGTAAGGGAGGAGGCCAGCAGGCCTTGTAAAGAATAGCAACTTTGGGACTTTCTCCCCTGAGGCATGTCTAAGGTAATGATACATGCTGGGGCTCTGCTCCAAACTGATAGGGAAGGGAAGAGGGATTGTAGGAAGCTGGGTCAAGGAAGAGGGAGGAAGAAGAGCCTGGCACAGCAGAGGGGAATGAAGAACGCAGCTGGCAGCCCTCCACAGAGCTCTGATAAGAGCTACAGGGATTTAAGATCCTTCAAGTACCCTATGAATCTCTTCCACTTTCCTATTTCCATTACAAATTCAAGCAAAAGTGAAAGCAAAAAAGCAGAGGAGACAAAGAAGAAAGGCTTTGCTTTGGTGGCAAGAGGAAGGAAGTAGGCCAATTATGAGGAAAAAAAAATGCGTATCACAGACATATAAAATGCAGTGTCTTGTATTCTGCTACTGTAGTAGCATATACTGTAATACTGTGAACGTCGAGGCTGTTAGGAACCCAAAGCTTCTCTGAACTACATAGAGACTGGAAAGATTGGGAAATTTATATGACATAATAAATGAGGGAGAAGAAAGATACGTTCTCATCTTTGATCTTTTTCAGTAGATAATGACATTTGGTTCTTTTTCTCATCCAAGCACTGAAAGCAGTGTGTCTGCTAGGTGTCAGAGAGAGATGTATTCCTAAATCTGATGTAATCAGATGTAATTCTGAATCAGAACACGGAGAATGAGAAATGGTGTGGTGGCAAGTGGTGTGCACCCAGTGGGCAGTCAAAAGAAGGACAGTCCCCTCCCTCTCTTTGTCGCCATCTTGGGTAATGCACACTCAGCGGCACACAACCAACCACCCAGGAGGGTCCCACCTCAGACCTGCCACTTTGTTTGCCCCCAACACACGCCACCGACTTCGAGTGTTGGAAATGAAAATTTGGAGCACGTCACACATTCTGTACTCCTGTTCGGTTTTAGGGATTTTAACGTTGTTCCCTGCCATGGGGCCTGTGCCTCACAGGGGTGGAGATACAACTGCGACTGATTCTGCCACTGAAAAATCGCATATGACATGCCACAGGCTCTCAAACATCTTTGTACTACTGAAGGCGTAGAGCAACCACAGACTACAAGCATTTCCAGTTAGTTCAGTAAAATTTATTCTTCCTCTTCAGTGGGATACAGAGGTTTAAGTTAAACTTCTTTTTCGCAGATGTATCTATCTACCTACCTATTACATTAGATGAGAAAAGCTAAATAGAGGGACAGTTTCCATTCCTAAACCAAGCAAATAAATCAAATAGAAAAATGAAAAGCAGAAAATTACCTGAGTTGTTAAAGAAGGCCAATTTTGTTAATTTGATGAAATCAGGAAATATGGTTATAATTATGAATAGCTGTTCTACACAGCCATAGGTATACCTGTATATACTGATAAATTAACACTGAAGAGAAGGTTTTTGCTCAGAAAAAAACTTTCTGGTTAAAGTGAAGGATCCATAATCAGAAAAGATGATTAAATATGGGCATGGAATAAATGGTCCTATTTTACTCAGGAATTCCACCTGCATGGATGAAGCAGAACGGGTGGCCTTAGAAAGGGATTATGAGAAGAGAAGGGGAAGAAACACAACATCCATATCAGAAAACTTGTGACATCCATAATAATAATAAGCTTGCACTAACAATGTTTTAACCTGAGACTGCACAGAGAGAACCTTAAAATTTTTCTTCCTGGGAGGTGGTGAGCCTCGGCAGTCACAGACCAGCTCTGTAACTGCTGCTGAAGGGGACAGTCCCTCACCTGGGCATGTGCCATGTTCCACATGGCAGGTGCTACTCAGGGCTTTCACCAGCAGTGACTTCAGTGCAAGAGTTTTGGCTCACTCCCCCTGCCAGCCAGTCCAAGAACAAATATGTATTCAAATGGGATAAACAGCAGAAACAATTTTTGGAAGAAATAGAAATTCAGTTTATTAGGACTGTGGAAACACAGTGCCAGACATTTAAAAGTATAATCAAGCCACTTAAGTTCAACCATAACATTTAGATTCTATTTAATCCTAATGTATTTTTGTAACTGATTTTTGATGAATCAGCCTTTTAAAAATCTTTACGTAAACTGTTCTTTGGATTTATATGCAAATACTACCCTTTGTAAGCCTAAATGTTGGCATATATTCCTACCACAGTTTACAAGTAGCCTAACTATTTACCTTTCAGATTATTCCTAGATCTTTTGATGGTAAATAGCATCCAAAGAAAGGAAAGTGCTACCTTTTGGTATATCACTAAAATAAACATGCTCAAGGACCACAGAAGTCCCTCTGCTAACATGCTGGCAAGAGGGCTAATCTGAACAAGATGGGTTAGGTCAATTTTGTTCGAATTATTTGCTTAGTATATGCAAGAAGAACAGTTTGGGAAATTATCTCCATTATAAATGAGCTACTCCAAAGACTGGTAGAGTGTGTCAAAAGTCATTTCAACTTTGGTGTTCCTAGTTGACCAAAATGGTACTCTTGACTGGAACGGAAGTGAGATACCTGAATAGCACCAAATTCAAAACAAGCAACAAAGCAATCTTGTAAAGACCTGCTAAGCTTCCCTACCAGGTCAAGTACATTCAGGAAGAGGTAAGACTGGGAAGGGGACTGTGGGCATCCTTCTGCTTATGAAAGGAGGATTTTCTGTTCTCTTCTTTTCTATGAAAAGGGAA
The DNA here is from genome assembly GCA_013401315.1 of Balaeniceps rex. Classification (NCBI taxonomy): domain Eukaryota; kingdom Metazoa; phylum Chordata; class Aves; order Pelecaniformes; family Balaenicipitidae; genus Balaeniceps; species Balaeniceps rex. The sequence goes on along the minus strand of VYZW01045042.1, from coordinate 19,977 downwards.
AGAACCTTTCATCTTATTTGCCACATGTTGCTCCTACAGTAATGGAGGCTTCTTAAACTCTGGTCATGTTAAGCGACTTGCTTCTACCTACTCTCATGGAAGTTTCCACACTTACATAATTTCTCCTGCACTACAGATATTTTCATCGCTGTCCAGTAGCCTGGAGTGATCAAAAAACTCAGTAAGACTACCGAAAACAAAAGTCATAGTCTGAGTTAACAGACAGAGCAATGAGACAAAGACTGGGCATACCTATAGCCTTACACACTGTAAAGGGCCCAGAGATGGCCAGTTAGGGCAAAAAGTCCCTAGCCTCACCTTTTAAGAGGAACAGAGGTTCAAACTTCAGCTTGTGTCACCTCAGATTTCTAAGAGATCTTCCCACACCTTATATTGCAGGTGACATTCAAAGCTATCATTTCACTGAAATGTCTGTAATATTCATACTGCATTTTGGTGCAGTCTATAATTAAGTGCTCATATGGAGGCTGTCAGGTCCACTCAGCTTCATTTATGTATTTCTCATTGTAAAGATTCACAAAACACTCCCTCTGAGAAAAACCTTCTGCTTAACATACAGAAACATATAAAACCCCTCCAACAACACATTGCTACATGATACACAGTACTACAGCCCTAACATCAACTCACACCATTTTCAGTTAGTACATCCTATATAAACACCCTCAAACAATGCATTTGAAATGCAAAAATACAGGATAAGACATAATAAAATAATATACTATATATCTATATAGTATAATATAACATAAAGACAAAGCACTATTTTCTCTTTCTCATCAGCAAATTCAGTCTTGTTTAAATAGGCACTAAAAATATTTAGGATTTAAGGAGTCAGACATTTTAAAGAGTTAAGACAAAGCTCTATACCGTACTAAAAAAGCTAGCAAATGTAACAAGGTTTACCTGGGGAGACTTTTAGCCCATTCCTACATATGTTCTTTAAATCTACTTTGTCCCTTGGTGCTGCAGAAGCAAAATAGCAACATGGGAAAAATCCTAGGGAAAACAGAAGGTGTACATTCATTTCACACCTAATTATTAATTAATCTGCTCAGGCTCTGCTGGAATAATCAGCACTTGCACAGCTTCACTTATCCCCAGTGAGCTGCTGCAGTGTCTCTCTTTAAAATTCCAGGGGGGTCACAGTTGCAGCAGGCTGAATAGTAATGATCGCAGGGAGCCTGAGCCCAAGCCTGGCCCTGGCCCTGGCCCTCCTTCCATGGGACCTGCACCACATGCTTTTATAGTGCCAAGCATGACTAGGTCACTAACTCTAGGACAGATAGACGTGGTTGCTTTCTGCTAGTTGAGTTACGCTAGCATAAGACTGAAGAGAAGGAGGACTCAGGTGAAGTAGCTCCATTGATCTTGTGTTGCTGTAAAATCATAAGAGTGCTAAGACAAAGCCAGTGTTACTGACATTGGAAAAATTATCCAGGACCAATTAATCTGCATAATGTATTATGAACCAAAGCTTTGGTGCCCTGATACAAGCAATATGTAGTGTTGGGAGATGACAGGTTCTGCTAACATTAAATAACTCACAAACCATCATTGACAGACAGATGATGTGAAAGACTGGTTGAAATTTTCCTACATGCTGCCGCTCTTTCAGATAAAACTTCTAAAATACAGCATATATAAGCACTTCCTTGTACATTTGATCCAGATTGCCTTTCACTCCCTTCTGTACCCCATGTAGGTTGTAATTTGCTGTAACATCTGTCTGATAAAAAGCCTTTCCTTTATACAAAATAAGCGACAATTTGAAAAAGAGCGTTATGCTTATATAAAGATACGACACTGGTATAAGAACTGTCATTGACATAGAGAGAATAAGTAGAGAAAGAGGCACATGTGAAAAATGGAAAACATTTAGGACCAGATTCAGAAGTGACTCTGGTATAAACAGGACTTGGTAAACTTCATACCCCAAGCTGAAAATTAGGATGCAGCCTCCTGTTTGGCTCTGAAGGACCCAAATGCCTGCACACTTCCTTCCACTTCAGTCTCAGTGCTCACTGACAATATCTAGCTCAGCCCTAGAAACTGGGAATTCAACACAAACCCGCTCCTAGGAGAGTTTTATAGTTGGTGAGGCTGAGTAGGACTTTCCTCTTCTCCTGCTGAGGATTTGTAAAGGAGGTCAGGATCTGCCAAAGAGGGAGAGAAAACCAACGATGGAGAGCTTGGCTCTGCAGAGCCACTAGGACACTTGGGTAGGAGTGAGACGATGGGACTGTCTCTACTGTCAGGACTGATCATGCATTTTATATTAAACAGTTACTGAACTTAAGAGTAATAAAAGGAAAAGTACCAAGACTCCCACATCAGTACTTAACCACAACACTACACTCAAGCTCCATCCCTGTATGAGCTTTTCAGCATTGCTTTGGGAAACTTCTTTCCCCTCCCTGCAGTGCTCACATTACAGACTTCTGATAGGGACTTTGCTGGAGGATGCCTAATATGCAGATCTACCACTGCTAATCTCTCCTCAGACAGAGCTAGGGCACACTCTGAAAAGACACCAGGAGCTTTGCCTAGCTTATTCAAGCAGTCCTGATGGGCACTTACTTTCGGCAGAGAATATAGACTCCGGATACCAAAAGCAGAGAGAGGCACGTACCTGCATCCCTGAATAAGGCACCTAAGCTCCAGAGCAGGATTTGAGGGACAGTCCCTCATTTTATATTTTCTACCTGTATCTTCCTTGTTCAGTATGTTGGGGGAAGGCAAAAAAATGAGTAAGAATGAGCTGAGGGCCTTGGGACACTGAACCTTCCCATGCATTGCCTAAAAAATGCTATTTCAATGGTCCCTTTTGGATATCAGGTCCCATCCTGGAATCAAATCCACAAAGTGAGAGCCATGCAGTATATTTCTGTAAGTAATTACAGGCATCTGCAGAGGACAGCTCATCTCAGTAAGCTTAGCTAAGTATTTCAGTCTCTGATGAATAGAAATTGGAGCATCCTGCTTAAAATGCAAAAAAATATACATATGGGTAAATAAGAGAAAGAATAAATGGTTCAGTTCTGCAAGTGAGATTCTTGGCATCCATTGCCTTCAGAAACAACTGAGAATGTGCAATAACCCTCAGGACTGATCTTTAAGTAACCTCTGAGGCAAAGCATTGCAAACATAAGCTAATTTTAAAAATCAGGTGTAAAAACCATAAAATTCTAGCAGCGCTTATTTACTGTTTTATACCAAGATCTATGTTTGCATAAAATTTCATGAAAATTGCACCTAATTTACCATGGGTTATTTCTTGAATAAAAAGTAGGAGGAAAGGGAGTAATAACTTCCCTATATTTTTATATTATTTTCATCACAGGAGGTAACTTACCTGTAATAAAAAAATGCAGCAACTCTGTTTTGTAATGCTATGTTTATTGTATTGAGTTATATGCAATATAATACACATCAATACCATATGGTGCATAAGCAGTAAAATAAAGAGTATGAAACACAATGGCATTACACTTATTTAGTGCTATAAACACTATAAAGCATCAGAGTAGCTAGCAAAATTATGCTGAAAACTAAGCAGGAATGTATTTTTAAAGTTTTTTGAGAACTTTGCCAAGAACTACTCATCTGTGAGGATATCCTCCTTAAAACTGGGGTTGAATCCTCCACTGGTGTAATTTAACATAGATCCATCAGCATAAATCTAGTTAATCAAGATACACCAGCTTAGAGTCTACATCCACATGGATTCTTCCCTTCAGCTACCACATTATTCTCCAGTGCAAGCCCAGGAACCCGAGTTAAGCTGAAAGAGTGCGCCAAAAGGGAAACAGACTTTAAAATAGTAATTAACACATTATTAGCATACTTTGCATTGCTACAGGAGCGCTCCAAGGATTCCAAGCAGAATACTCAGTCTTCAATCAAGCCATTACAAGTTCACAAAACCCATTTTACAGATGAGATATTCATTATGTGAAAGGACTGAAGATCACACTCCCGACCTCCATTATTAGCTGACTTCTCCCACCCCAGAATCACAGCCCTTTTCCCCCTCAGCAGCACTGACTTGTACACTGAAGGTCTGGTGCAGTAAACAAGACCGCTCACAAGTCTGGAAAAAAGGTATCTCCTGAATCAAGGGACCTGAGTCCCACCTTGTGGATTTAAATGAACTTCTGACCCAGGAGAACAGAGAGTCGATGTATGTTTTTTCCGGTAGTTGCCCCAAACAGGTATGCATAAGCACAATTGCCTGGATGGAGGAGGTGGTCCCTTTAAAAAAGATTTGAAGAGATGAGTTTTCTGAATTGAAGAAGAGGGGGGATATATTTTTTGCAGGCTGTCCAATTTTTTCCGAGTTTGCAGGTAGAGATTAAAAAAATCAGGACATTTCATGTCAAACAGGCTGTAACATTCAAAGTCCTGGTTGGTGGGAAGAAAGACCTGTCCAACTGAATGTAGCTTTGCACTTTTACATCCTAAAGCACTGGCAGAGAGCCCTAATGATTTCTGTTACGCCTGGCCAGTGGATAGATATCTTTATTTTGCTGCAAGCCATATGGCTTTCATGAAAATTACTTTTTTTCTCAAAATACTAAAATAAAGTAATATATAGCTAATATTTTATTTACTTGCCAATATCTTTTGGGGACAATGATTTAGTCTGGGATAAAATATGCATTACAAAATTTGTAACAGTTACTGTGGAGGTGTATCAAGATATAGAAGTATTTGTCTTATTCCTCGCTGAAATGAGTTTGACTGATAAAACCATGTCTCTATTGGAATTTTACTCACACCATGAGAGCACTAAAATAAATGTCAATGAAAATATTAAGTATTCTGTTTGTTACTTAGAGATTATTATTCATGTCAGAAAAATGTATTTGCAGACTTACTGAATCAAATTCATCCTTAACACTAAAATTCACTGAAATTATACCAGGGATGAGTGTGGCATATTGACTTCAATAATACCAAACTCTAACATATTTTTTTTTATCTCTCCAAAGAAATGAGATTCATTATCTTAAGGGATGTCTGTGTGTTACCAGTGAGATTCCATTGCATGACAGATTCTGTTACACAACAATCTTAAAATTAGTTTTCATTAAAAGACCATTTTTTTTGTGTGAAGACATTCAGGACTGGTGTTTTTATTCATCCATCTTTCTTTACTCCAGACACAGTATTTGTTCAGAGAAGTTCCAAAAACTTTTCTCAGGTGTAAAATTATGTTAGGATCCCAGACATTATCTAACTGAAATAAAAGAAAAAGTTAAAGAAGTGCTTTCTGGAATTTAAATAAACAGTGTTGTTGCCAAGCAATGCTTTTACTATTTCTTTAAAACACCACTTTGATGTTTGAGGAGGTCACAGTTTGCTAGGCCACAAAATATTTGAAAAACAAAGCACACATGTTGCTGAAAGTACACAGAGGAATAAAGCATGGCAAGGTACGGGCCAAATTCTGTCCTCCTAGGCAAGTCTGACAAAAGAGTATAGCTTCAAATGAGCAGCAAAGAGCACAATTTGCTTACTTCTCAAGCATTTTACAGCATTCCAAAAATGAAGAGAACAAAGTTTTCTGTGCGTCATATCTGGCTAGACTATTCTGTACTAGAAGAAACCCTTAAAAACATGACTATAACTTATATTAACAAAAGAATATAAAACAACAGCTTACGTAGCAAATGTCTCAAGTGTTTGACTCCCTGCAAATATTAAGATTACAGAAAGCACTTGGTGTGACGGTGCAGGGAGGAAATCGTATTGTGTTTGACAGTGGTATTCAGGACTATAGCAGGATAAGCCATTGGGTAAGGAGAGCTGTAGTTTATCTGCACAAANCTGGAAACGTTCAAGGTCAGGTTGGACGGGGCTCTGAGCAACCTGATCTAGTTGATGATGTCCCTGCTCACTGCAGGGGGGTTGGACTAGATGACCTCTAAAGGTCCCTTCCAACCCAAAGCATTCTATGATTCTATGATTCTATGATTCTATGATAAATACAATTTTCAGAAGACAGATGGAAAACAGAGGATAGAGAAGGTGTGGTGGCTCAACAGAAAGCTACTTATACAGGCTTTATGGTACAGATGGTATAATAAAGGAAGTGATAGCAATGACACATTTTAGGGAAATCTAAAACAGAAATCCAAAAAGGAATAGCAGCCGGTGTCTGCAGCAGAATCCCACATCAGCAGTTCAGAAGAGCTGGTGAATACATTCTGAAACATCAGTGTGATGGGTGCAGGAATTAATGCTAATCTTGGGAGGAAATCTGAAGGAAGTTACTTCAGCAATACTGCACAAAAGATGAGCATAAAATCAAGCAATTATGAAAATATTCAACTTCAGGATACCAAAGTACCGCTTTGCAAGGTAGCACAGACAGTAATTGGGGAGGACAAGAAGAAAGACAGACAATTTGAAGGCACAGCAATCCTGTTGTATACAACTACAAAAAAGGCCACCAGGTTTGCTGAACAGACTCCTTAGGAAGCACAGTGTAATAAACTGTGCATAAGTTTAAAACTTAAAACTAAGCATAATTTAAAACTGTAGCTTTTGTGTTCCATGCACATTTAGGTGTGGAGATTACATTTAAAACAAATGCAGTTTCTTGCTTACTTTTCTCTCAGGATGAGACATTCAGCTCTGAAAGTATAAGAGGATTTTGGGAAGTCCATTTGAACCAGTGAAGACTCACAGGGAAGCCTCTGCCTCCATTTTGCACCTCCTTTGGCAGCACGACCATCGGCAGCTATGCAATTCCCTTCCTCAAAAGTGGCCTTTTGGGACAGCAGTACCAGAACTTGGGCCCCTGTCCTGGATGCGCTGTGAGAGCAGACCTGGAGCCAACAGAAGACTTGCAGGCATGGGAGTCACCTAACATTATGCAGTCCTGGGGTGAAAGACAAAGGGGAGGAGAACCCTGCTGCAGAGGTATCTTTGCTGGCTTCCATGATTCTCCACTCAGATTGCAGCTGGGACCTACAAGTCCCTGACCAGGCAACTGCTAGCAAAATGAAAGGAGAAGAGAGTTCTCTACATTTTTTCCTATTTCTAATGTTGCCTCTCCTCAGTAGCAAAAACATTTCACAATAATGCAAAGTGTATTGAGTCTAAGGCAAAAGGAGAAGTGTTAAAGATTCTTTTTGAATTAAAACCCTGCAATGCTGGTGTGAGATACAGTTGGTCTGAGTGACTCTAGCAGTGATTATAAACGATTAGGATCAAATGGAGGAATGGAACTGAAAGGAACCCTATAGACAGGCTATAATCTTCCCTCAGTGATCACAGATAATATTTGTACTGTTTTGAAGTGCTAATGTAGTGCCCACGAATGAGCTAACAGTTCACTTCAGAAAACGTACATGATCCAGATTTCACTGAAATCAATGAAATGGATAACTTTAACTGCAAGCAACATTAAAATGTTAATTAAAAATATTTAATACTTTAGGGATATTCCTTTAGCTTTTGAATTCTTACCAGACAAAAGAATAAGCAATCCCATCACCCGAGGTCAACGTATTCATATTCTGTGGTGATATTGTACATCATATGTCCACAACTACAATATCTATGCCATCAAAGTTTGATTTTAGCATATTATAAATAGCCATAAATACAAATACATTTACATTGAAAGAAATGCTGTATTCCAGGTCAACAGGTTCAAAAGTCAAACATCCATGCAACTCTTGAATATTGCTGCCACCTTCAGGAAACACGTGATAAAAAAAGACCAAAATATTAATTAGAAAAGAAATTGGCAAATAAATCAGAGATTTATGATGCCATTTGGTTATTATATGGTACTTATGTGAATTTAATTTTCATAGTGGCATATAAAGATAATTTTATTGTCCTCAGTTTCCAATAAAGAAGTAAGTCCAATGTTAAGAGATTTGCCTAAGGCCAATCAGAGCCAGTGACACATATGTCCTTAGCTTTTTGAAGTTTCACCAAGAAAGATTTGTGGATCAGAAAATCATTTTATTGGCATTTGGATATTTATATTGTCATTGAAGCTTATTTTGTCTTTGATTCATTGAGGCAGTTACTTAGCACTGCAGTGTAGATTTTATCACCTGTACTGAACCTCAGTTCCAGTAGTTACTTTTACAACCACACGCACAGTATCTATTGAAAACTGTGTAATAAAATATAGATGGAAAAATCAGAGTCTATATATTCACTAAGTTAAATTTTTAATCAATAGTGTTCCTGATTGTTATCGAGCAGGATGGTTCCGAGTTGGTGCTTTACAATGTTATGCGAGAGACCTATTGATTTCCTGCCAGTTTCTCACTTCTTTTTCTCAGACGAAAGAAATCAAGAATAGCAGTGTAAGAGCTTCAGTCTTTATGAAACATTAGCATAACCAAAGTTTAATTACCAATTAAGTAAATGGACCCAATTTTATTGTTTGATTCTTGTAAGAGCTTACACATGGTTTATATTGGCTTAGCTCTCAGTAGTAAGGTACAAACTCATCTGATGTAACTTTAGACTACAGTCATGATAGTTTACTTCCTTTTTTTTGCAATGGAACCAATGTAAATTCTGTATAGGTGTGTTTTAACACAGGCCTTCCAAGTGGAGCTGATAGTATGAAGTGATCCGGCCTGTGACCCTCATGGCCATTTTTCCACCAATTCCTTATTGTTTGTTTTAACGGAAACATCTAGGAATGGGTTAGTATTTCCCCAGAGTGTGCAGGGAGGAAAGGACAGATGGTCTTCAAAATAGAAAATTTCCTTTGGACATTATTTTAAAAGACTTTCCCATCAGCAGTAATATTTTAAGCAGTTTCCTTTTTTATATTTATGATTAGATTATTATCTAACGAACTCTCAAAACATGCTCATTGTTCCTCCAAATTTGGGAAACTCCCATGATTAGTGATGTGAGAGGGCAACAAATGTCACAGTGGTCATAAAAGGGTTGATGAAGTGTCTTCATCTTTTATTTGGGGGCTCAAGAACTGCTTAAGGGATGTCAGAGAATTTGGAAAGATGGGGTAGGCTTCTTGTGTTATGTCCAGAGCCAGATTCACACTTATTTCTCCTTTCCTGACATCTATATTAGCCCTAGTTTGGGAAACTCTGAAGTGGGGATATCCTGGCTCCTCCTGGTCTTGATTTAGCTCTGGAATGGAGTACAGAAAGTTGGTTTTGTTTTTTTTTTATCAAGTGTTGTTTCCCCTCCCCTTTAGTTCTTTGGTATATACTTCTTTGAAAACCACGTCAGCCAAGGAAAAGCACGAAGTGAGATTTCAGTAAATAATGGTTATGGTAAGCTGTTCTATCTGATACTAACAAACAACTCCTTTAGTTTGCTAAAACAAAGGTCCTGCCTACTGAGTTGCTGAAAGTCTTAGTTAAACATTCTTGGAGACACTAATGCTGTGTGTCAACTACATAAAATCAAAATCTCTCCAGACCTTTGTGTGCCATGTACAAAAGGGTGGTCTTGTGGACAGTTACAATGAAGGAAAAGAGAAGAGAGCAGGGCAGAACAGAGCAGAAAGGGAGGAAAGGAGAGAAATTATTTCCCTGGTGTAACGTCATTGGCACTAAGACCACTACTACCATTAGCTGTAAACATTTCTTTGTTGTCCTCAGTTTCCTCCTTTCTGAACTGCCATGTTGGAGATGCTGCAGGAACATTTTAAATTTACAGAAATTTGGAATAAACTAGTAATTCAGTTTTTGGGATGTGTTCAAGGTGTGGGGAGAGAACCTTCTTATTAATCTTCAAGTATGAAAATTAAACTTCTCTGTAATAGTTAAATGACTCACATCCCTCTAATATTTCAGTTTGAAACTTTGCTTACCTTATATGTTACACATTCTAAGAACTGGTGCATTTGCTGTTTCCTCTAAGTTTCTAAAATTATAGAAGTCAGCACTGTGACTTTCTACAAATGTTGAAATCATAAAAAGACTTGTTTGTATCTCATGTCTTCCTGAGCTAGGGTTAGGAGCCAGGGGCTTTCCTGTTTGTACAACTGGGAGAGAACATCTGGAATATTTTTGCTGTTGAAAAGGATGACTTTGTCTAAGAGACAGGGGAATTTCACCAGTGTGAAATCCGCATGAGCAATTTCACAGTGATTGCAACCTCTCTCATGTGACTGACATCCACCCATGCAAACATAATGCACTTCAGAATAGTGTTGCTCACTCTAGAGTATCACCCTCAGAAGGTATCTGCCTGGATGCACCCTAATGATCACGCCAAATGGCACCTGAGATCTGCCAGCTCAGCTCAGGAGAAAGGGCTCCAGGTTCCAACTGCTGCAAAACATGTGAAAAGAAGCTGGATGAAACACAGGAGGTGGAAGAGAGTAGAAGGGAATGGAAGGATTTCAGAAGCACCACACCTACCATGAGTACATCGCCCTGTGATGCCATTACAACTGCAATTTGCCTTATAAGGTGTTTTATAAGATAGGAAAGGCATGCTAAAATTGAGGCTTTTTCAGTAAGGACTAGGAATGCTGAATATTATGTATATTGGACTTCTTTATTTCATACCAGCCATGAAATTGGGGTGCTGTCACTTGAATCGGTGCTTGTGAAGTGACAGAGGAATTAGAAGTGTTGTACCACAGCACAGCACTTCTCAGTTGGGATGGGGACAGAAAAGAAGCAAACCTCTCTATTGCCTGTGAAAGAGGAGCCTGGCTTGGATCAAGAATAAGCTGCTGTCACTTGTAGCCCATTCCAAACAGTGCACTTAGAAGATGTGGAGAGTGCACAGCCGAGCTAACAGGACTCTGGTGAGTCTACTCAGGATCCTTTGCAAGCAGCAGTCAGCAGACAATTGTTCCAGTTTTTGTTTTGTGGGTACCTGAGGGCACTGGCCACTTCAAAGCGCTGAAGAGAACAGTGTTAAATGTACCACAGACTCCATTGCTACTAACCAAAATCTTGTTTCTGAGGAACTAACATTAAGACAGATTTCTGTTTCAATTCCTGAATGATCATTTTTCAATAGAAATACTGTATTTTACATGCTTGGCCCCAACATGCTAGTAGTTCTACTGTGAGAGAGTGGATCCCTACCTTTAGGTAGAGCTTTATTAACTGAAGGGACTACAGATCCACTTACAGGAAAATTTCATCATGGAAGACTAGCATCACTGACATAAAGAGTAAAGGATAAAAATGTACAATGTGCCACCTTACATGCCAGCACTGTCAAACATCATTATGAGTGTTTATTGTAACTCATTTCTGCTTGTTACAGCTAAGCTAATGGAAAATGACTTCAAATCAAAATGCTTTCTCTGTTTTTTGTTATGCCTTTATTTGTTGAATTGAAACCTCTTTGCTCTTTTTGTACTATTTCCTCCATCCCAGGAGGAGATGGAGAGTTAAAGAGCACTGGAAAATATCTTGCCATTCGTATTTTTATTTATTGAGACAATCTGCTCCCTTGTGGATGTAAATTGGGAGTAATGGCATGAGTGTATTCCTTTGATTTCGGTGGAAAACCTATGCCACACAGAAGGCTGGAGGCCACTGGGGGCCAGACAGGAGTGAGCCCTGACGCACCAACCTGAAGACTGGGAGATCCAAGTTAGCTGGGGCTAAATGTTTCATGAGTTTTGCTGGGATGGGGGGGACCCTTATTGACAAATCTGTCCCAGCTACCCAAGCCACGGGTTTTCCCTTGCCGTCGCCTGGGTGCAGCGTACTTCATCACAGCGCTGAAAAAGAGGGGGAAGTGCAGATCAATCTTTTCCTAGGTCAGTGCTATTCCTTGGCACCTTCGTTTTACATAATTTGGCCGACAAAGCAGAGACCACCAGGACGCGCTCTAAAGAAGGACCGCGGCAGCCAAACAGCCTCCCTGCGGCAGAGGCGGCCGGTTCATGTTTGAAACCGTCGTCCGAGCATCTCTGGGGCTGCCGGCCTCCCGCCCTTTCCGCCTCCGCGCTGGCCGCCCCCATGGCCGGGGAAGCCTGCGGCCACGGAGGGCGCTGGCGGGGTGCTGGGGCCCGGAGCCAGCGAGGACCGAGACCCCAGCCTCGGGGCGGGCTGTGAGAGGGACAGCGGCAGCGGCTTCCCTGCCCGGGCAGGGGTAGCAGCCTCCCGCGTCCCGCCGGCCTCTCGCGATGTTGCTAAGGGCCCTGCGAGACCCGGCAGCGGGCGCCGCCGGTTGCTAAGGGCCGCCGCTCGGGGAGACGCGCGGCCGCCGCGACGGGGGAGGGAAGCCGCCACCTCAAGGTGATTCCCGCCGGCCCGGGGGGCTCGGTGCGGGGCGGGGGCAGAGAGCCGGCGAGGGCCGCGCACGGCGACGCGACCCTCCACAACCCGCGGGGCCTAGCGGGGCCCGGCCGAGCCCCCAGAGCCTGGCGCTGGGCGGAACGGGGAGTGCGGGGCTGCGGGGCCGGGGCCGGGGCCGGGCGGGGGGCGCCTCGGAGACCTCCTGCGGGGGTAGACCGGCGCGGGCGGCTGCGGCAGGCGCGGGGCGCTAAAGCCGTGCCTGGGTCCCCCCCAAAGCCCCTCTATGCTTTTAGCCGTAGCGTGAGAGAAGGACCTGGTCAGGTTTAGCCTCTTCTCCTGAGGCTTTTAAAAAGGCAAGGTGCTTTCATACATGACTTGTCATTAGAAATCTGGCTACTGCCAAAAACTGATATGCAGTTGAATGATGGTAAAAATCGAGAGGGGGTAGGAATTCTCGCACTACTCGTATTTCTGTTAACTGCTGTCGCTGGTTTGTTGCTCAAATTACCACTTTTTTTTTTGTTGTTCAAAGCCTTGCTCGAGCAAAGGCTTGTGTAAGGATAAATGCTGGCTACAACAGGCCGCTTCTGAATCATCCCGTGGGTTTTGGGGCAGGCTTTGCAGTTGTGGGACAGTGCTGGGAAAATGCATTTGAACTTGAAAACACTGCACACAGTGGGCTTGGGGTAAGGTTTTTCCATTTAAATTTTGCCCGGAAACTGAATGGGGGATATGTCTGCTGGGAAAAAAAATCCCAACCACCAGTAAACCAAACACAACAAACCGCAAACCTTTACAAATTAATTTTAAGATGTGTCTCTGTTAGTGATTACATAAGTCAAATAAGACTTTTCAAAGCAGTGAGACTGCAATATTCTCATGATTTGTCTTTATGAATAATTTGAGTGGGGCTTTGCACTGATTGCCAACCAGTATCCAGATAGTTGCACTTTTAAAAATTCTTAGTTATACCAAAATACTAAGTGAAGTTTTTTCCAGGGGATTAGGATATTATCCAATGTTAAGGTCAAGATATAAGACTTATGAGAGTGGTTTGTATAGACCTAAAACTGCATTGACTTTGATTAAATATCTTGAGACTCTAATTTATAAGAGAGGGCTGCAAATCAGGGAGTTAAGATTCTTACAAGGGATTTGTGTGGGTTTTTTTTTTTTAAATTTTATTTTAATGCTATTTCTGGTAAGATGATTGAGTTAATGTTGAGTTATGTTTGGTCAAAGTAAAATGTTCAGCAACTGTGCCACTTACCACAGAGAACTGCTAACTCAAGGAACCATTACCTTTCATAAAGGGTAACTGCTCCAGCTGGTGCTATATGGCTTTGATTTTTTTTTTGTTGTTGTTAGTTAATAGTGTTTTAAGTCTGAAGAAGTGGTTTATTATATTGTCTTTTCCAAGTGTGCATATTGTTTATTCACAGGTGCTTAGCGAGTCTTTGATTGACTTTTTTAATTAAAAAAATTAATCATTATTTATTTATTTATTTAATCATTATTAAATCATTCTTCCTCAAATAGACTAGAAATATATAAACTAGAACTGCCACTGGGGGTTGAAAGTATTCCTTGGCATATAAACACGTTTAAACCGTGACTTTAGGTTAATTAATTAATCAAGACAGAAATGGAGCTTTTGTTTTTTTTTGCAACTCTTGAAAATTAAACTGATAAGATGCTGTCTTCTGGACTTGACAGATGTTTCCAGTTTCTCACTGCTGCTGCTCCTCCCAGTTTTTCCCAGTAGCTGTAGGGTTAAATTGACAGGACTCTCTCAGGTCACTGCAGTTGATTACCACAGGGAAATTAAACAGTTCTGATAATTCCACCTAGCTCTTGCAAAAGCTGCCAGCACCTTCAATCAGAGGCACGGCAGCAGCTCTGAGTAGAGGGATCCAAAAATCAGAACTGGGTGGTAATAGTGGATGAGAAGCAGCTGAGATACTTGTAGAAGTTTCTCATCAAGATACAGTCATTACATCTGTAAAAACCCCTTTTTTAAATGACAGTGTAGTCTTATGCCTATTTGATGGGCTAGTCTTCAAGCAACTACAAACAGGAATATTCAAGCTTCTCTTAATGCAATATCTTGTTTAAGAATATTGTACTAAAACAGCAGGAGATTTATTACAACTGATTTGATTATTTTGTTTCCAGTTGGTCTGAAGATAAGCACTATCAAATATTTCTTGTCTGTGATCGTGTCTTGTGATAGAAAATCTCATGTTGATAACGGGGAAGAAAGTGTCAATTTAAGGGAATTATGCTTTTCTTAGCATCTTGAGGGGAGGAGAAAACCCCAAACTATGAGAGCTTGTAATTCTTATATTTGCTTTATACAGATGTCTCATTTTACAAGTGAAGATGAAGCTCTGTTACAGTCTATGCTTAAACAGTTGCTGCAGAGTGTGAAGGAAAAAATCACTGGAGCCCCATCAGTAGAATGTGCAGAAGAGATTCTTTTGCATTTGGAGGAAACAGATGAGAATTTTCACAAGTAAAAATATTTTTGCTATTTCTAGTGTTTTGAAGGAGGTGAAATGTGTTGAACTGTATTATTTCTGGGAAATGTTTACAACTTATATTGCTGTGTGAATGCGTATGTATTTATATATACATATTCCTGTCACTCGTCAACTCTCAAAAGATGCTAATTTAGAGAATAAAATTAATTTTGCCATTTTTCTTTTTTTTCACTCTCCGTAATATATTTTTACTGTAATAGTAATTGATGAGCTGTGAGAGAGGTACTTACAAAACTGCCTAACTTAGCCAACTCTGATGCATGTGTACATGTAATGTACTAAATGCACATGCAAACAGAAGCTAGAAGAAAGCATCACTGAAGGCTGTCAGGCAGTATTTTTGACACCTGCTAGACAATATAATGTTTTTCAAAATAAGGTAAATTTTCAGAAGGCTAATTGGCTTCCATATTTGATTGTTCTGTCTGACTTATATTACTGAGCCCTTGTATATCTTATCAGGTAGCCGTTCTTTTATTTTATGTTTTGAATAAGGCAGAAATGTATCCCCATCACACTTCTGTTAAATCAGACTTGACAGTGTGACGTTGCTTACAAGCGATCTAGATTTCTGGAGCCTGTATTCCTCTTTCCTTTCCATGGTATTCAAACTTGTTTATCTTTTACTACATGGGAGATTTTTAGTATGCATTTATGACAAGAGAATATCAGGCTGAAATAACCTTGGAGACATTTTAATAAGGACCAGAGTTCTGTGACCTGACTTTTTCTGAGAAAGCTGGTTCCCTGCCAGTTTTTTCAGAAGTGGCACTATCTACGTTCTCTTAAATTTGTCTAGTTTTTAGCATTGCTTTGTCAGTGGTAGGTAAAATTATAGTGGTAAAATTATAGTGAAACTTTATCTAAAGTTTCACTATAATTTTAAAACTTTCATGCTTTTGTATCTTCTGAAGATGCTAAATGCTTTAAAATGTATTTTAGCTCAATTTTAATTTGTATTACAAATTGTATCACATAACACTTTTGTTGGCAGTCTTGCAAATTTTGAGCGCCAGGTTACCGGGTGACAAGCATGAGAGTAAAAAAGTTGGTTATGAACATACCAAAGTTGAAAATTACATGTAATTTTGAAAGAAAAACATTTTTTATTTAAAGGAAGGTATATACAGTAAAAAAACCCGAACAACCAAAAACCTATGAAATTGCTTCTGTCAATATTTCTTCTGAGAACTTACTAGAATACCCAGGATGAGGGAGTAAAATCTACAACTGGTGGAAACAATGCATATGTAGCTTTCCCCTTTAGAACAGTGAAACCGTGGCATCCATTACTCTTTCTGGTATGTTAAAAAAATGGTGATCACAAAGATACTTTCTTTTCATGAGAAAAGTTTTAACTTACATTTAATGTAAAATCAAGTGATGCTTTAAATGCAGAATGTGAGCATTACTCTCTGGCGCTGGAATATTTCTGGAGGTATTCTAGTCTTGTTCATAACCCATGGCAGTATAGGTTGGTTTTCATGGAAGGTCAGAGAGGTCATATGGCGATTTATTAGTGAGACCATTAAGAAACTTTCTCCTTGACCCTTACCTTGCCCATCCAGACTGCAAGCTCCTTTGTTAGTAGTGTGTGCTTTTGCATTGTCCAATACACTAGTTCAGCTCAGCGTTTTGATTGGCACTGTTTCTGCCTCATGATTATTTTGCCTCAGTAATTTTATCAGATTTTGAGGCCTTACTTAATCCTTTGTTCCCACTTTGATGTAGAAAAGACAGAAACACAGGATCCTCAGAAAGCTAATAAAAAGGAAAATTGAATCATGTTCCAAATTTATGCGCAGTAGTAGAAATCAGGATTTTAACTATATAAGTAGCAAGTTTTCTGTTGTATTTTTCCTTAAAGTCCTAGAGTTTTTTTAACTGGGAGAAAGTTTTATGAAAGCTTTCATTCAGTGGAGAGTTGTGTGCAATTTCATTATTGCAGAAGTAAAAAGCCAGCCTTGAAGACAAATGAAAATGCAAATAAACATGTTTGCATCTTTCTTGAGATGTATTTCTGTTACTTTCATTGAGAACGAAAGTGATGTAGGAATGGAAATAAGTGGGAAATGAAAAAAAAAAAAAAAAACAAAAAAAGGACTGTTATAACTGATGGAACTTGAGGTAGGCAATCCAGTGAGGAAGTATATATCATGATACAAGACACAATTTTCTGTGCTTAATTTTTTTTTATGTATCTTGAAGGTAGTCTGATTTTTTAAAAACAAAATATCCAAGAAAGGCAAAAGCTGCTGCCTGTTGTAACAGTTGCTTTTATTTACATTTGCATTTTATAGCTTTGGACTCTGTACCTACGTGGTGAACTGACTTTTTTATTTGAATTTTTCTCACTCTGTATTTATCCAAATTAACACAAAGTACTTGCACATCTGCATTTGATATAATGATGCATCTACTATGTCTGATAACTTTTTTGTGTGTTTCTGTTCGCCTTGTCCTTTATACAAATCAGAAGACTAACCAAAAAAATGTTTATATATGCTGAGTACTACTTCTTAGCAATTTCGCTAGCTAATACAGAGTCTGAGGACCCAGCAAGAGTCTTCTGTTTGAAATCCCCCTCTGATTATTCTTTTGTTTGAACAAGTTTCTGTATCTAATAGTAAGAGTGCGAAGTGCCAATTTCCTTACGTTTAACATGTACATGTAATCACAGACAGCTAGTTCGTCAGTTTGACTGAGATCTTCTGCATACTGTCATGACTTAGACATGCCCATATGCTAGAATTTATAAATTGTGTTTTCTGTGTTTCTTTTCATTTTGTATGTATACTGCATAAATAATAATAGTAGATGGATATACCATAAGACAGAGCTATGTTCAGGATGCTCCAAGTAGTGTTTCTTTTGGAATTTTAAATTTGAGATTACTTGATATTCTAGAATTTTTGTCTACAAAACCTTAACCTCTTGTCTGAGTAGATTTTTACATTTCGAAGAAGCAAAAAAACGAAATTAGAAACTATTTGGTATTGTTTCTTCCAGGAATATGCTGATAATGACCATATTGAAGAAAATCAAACTTTATTGTGTTTTTTTACACTGTTGAAGTTTATTTCTCTGTAAGTCATAAACCCTTACCTTAAAGTAACAGGTCTGCTGGAAGAGAAGATAGCTAATGTTAATATAATGTTGAAAATGTTTGACGATGAGCTCAAAGAAATCTTTTACATTTTAATTTTGTATATTTGTTGCAGTTATGAGTTTGTGAAATACCTTAGACAATATATAAATAATACTGTGGGATCTGTGATTGAAGAAGAAACAGAAAAATGCACTTCTGCTCAAAATCAGGGTGAAGTATCTGGCTATGACACACTTGTCCAACATGTTACTAAGAAGACCCGTGAATCAAAAGAGTGAGTGTATACATGTATTTCACATTTTTGTTTCTTTTTGGTCTTTGTCTTCCTCTCTCCTTTCCAGAACTTGTTTTGAAAAAATAATTCTGAACCAATGGGTATCAAAAGTGATTCTTTGCTTTCAAAAATCAGTGCTAAGCAATTCAGATATTCCCACCCTATGTTGCAATTTGTCATGCTTCGTCTCACTCTGGAATTAAGATTATGAACTATTGCATGAAAAGATTGGTAGCAAATCCATGAAGTCTTTGAGGTATCTAGGACTGGAGTTGGGCATGGGTAAGATTTGAGAGAAGAATCACTACCTCATACTATTTCACTAGCTGCAAATTAAATTCAGTTGTGATATGGAAGTTGGCCTAAAGGAAAAATTGGTTTTATCAGGTATTAAAGTTTGATAATTTCCTTAGACATAAATGGAGAGTCTGCATGAGAATGTTGTTTTCTCAAAAAAAAAAAAAAAAAATTAGAATACATGTGTATTTTTTCTTTTTTAAGATTGCTTCCTTGGGATCTAGCCAGGTGTCCTGTGAGAGGAGTATGTTTAGTCAGATCTGCTTTCATTGACAGTTTAAAAATTGAAGTTTGAGCTATCTTGCTTTGTATTTTAGTGTACATGCAAAGGTACTTCTGCAGTGCTGTCCGTGTAATATAGAATTGGTATGTGGACTGACTGTGTATAATTATCCAAGATTTTTTGACTCGGACTGTCATATGGCCAGAAATCAGTAGGTGTGCAAAAACATATCAGCATATCAATCACAGGGTCTATGGTCCAGATTAATTGGCTTTGAACACCATATTTAGTAAAGAAGCCTTAAATAGAAAAACCTCTGTGAGTACCAGTTAAACTCTTTTCTTAGTCATCTCTTCCCTACCAATTTTATTCACCTTCCTATGGACATTAAAATAACTTTTCCTTGGAATATGGAAGCTGCTGGCTCTCCTACTGAATTTTCACGCTTTGGATTTCAAATTTGCGTAGGTAGATAATTTCTGTGATTCTTTAAAGCAGTGGTCAGTAGTACTTACAAAATGGATTTTAGAATACACAGCTGTTATTTCCAGAAAATATGTAAAACTTCAAAAGTGTAGTCTATGCATCACATTGTTTTTGGAATCCCTGTACAAAATCTAACTACATCATAATGCTTAAAGCAGTTCTAAAAATATTGTTTCTTTAATTAAAACAGATAGTATACTTTTGTCATCCTAGTGAGTCAGGTCCTTGCCTCTCTATTTTTAATTGTCATAGAGAGCCATGATGAGGCTTTACTGAGGTTGAACCATTACAGTGTGGAAACAATGAAATTAAAGTAAGCACCTGAAATGGTGCATGTTGAAAGATGAAAAAACAACCAACCCCCCACTATTTTAGCATCAGTGGTCATTTTGATGTGTTGCAGAGGAAGAGGAAAAAAAGACAGTTTTTGACTCTCATATATTTTAGCCACTAAGATAATTTTATATGCTACTTCAGCTGAACTTTTTTTTTTCCACTCATTTTCAGTGCACAATCTTAACTTCATCTCCATCTCTCTTTTTAGTGGAACTAGGGTTTTATTGTGATGTCTGTTGTTTACTATGTGTCCTCAGTAAGAAAGGAATTAAAAAATAGTGTATGTTTCTGTTCTAGAAGATTTTATTTTCTGTTTGTTTTCAGAAGGTTTCTTATCTAGAAGTACACAGAAATATGTTTTATGAACCATGCTTTTATAGGGACCTTTTCTTGTCACCTGTCTGCAAGCATTCTGAACTCTGATCAAGCATTACTGGGTCTCACTGTGATAGTCTTGA
>VYZW01045039.1:29558-96310 GCA_013401315.1 Balaeniceps rex | reverse complement strand
CAGGGCTGGTGTGACAGTCTGGGCTATCAGCCTGGGATTATATCACCTTTGCCATAAAGTGTCTTTCTCAGTAGTTACTGTATCAAGGAAAGCCTGGGCTGTAGCATCCTTTCTTCACCCTAAGGTCCTTTCCCGCATTTCCTAAATTTCCCCATTCCCTTCTTCCCCATATGTTCTGAGCTCCCCAAGGGGGCAGGATGCCTATTTTGGGATAAGAGATTTTCAGCCTATTAAGTTTGGTTAGTGCCTACCTGTGAAGTGGTCACAGAACCAGGCAGCAAAGACAAAAGGGAGCCCCAGAACGCTGCTGAGGTGCACAAGTGCTATGGCACAGGCTGCTATATATTCCTCAGAGGTGGGGCACAGATGACTATATAGTCCTCAGTGACTGGGCACAGGTGTCTATATAGCTCTGACTATATAATCTCAGTCCAGGCCCCATTAAACCCCACGACAGTGAGGAAATGCCCGTAATCTTGCAGGTTTGGGTCCTCAAAACTGGCTTGTTTTCAGGTGCCCACAAAAAAATGAGCCTGTGTTTTGTAACATGCAGTGCACATTCTTTGTGCTGTGTAATCAAACAACAATGCACAGAGTTTAAGTAGGCTGAAAGAGTTTATCACCCAACCACAGCAACAAATAATCAAGGTCCAGGCTGCAGGGTGTCTCCACAGCCCCATAGCAGCGGAGCAAAAATGACCCCCTGGGGAAATGCATGTTTCTTGCTCCTATTTTAGTGGAGAACCCCCCAGAACCTTGAACATTAGGACAAGAATATCCCAACGCCCACTGTGAAAATTCAGCTACAGAACAATTTTATTTCTGAGAAGGTGGTGCATGGAAACAGCAATGGTACGGGCTGTGGTTAGTTGTCTATTCGGTGCTATGCACCACCATTTTATACATTCTCTTTCATCCACCTTTATTTCCCTTTTCTGTCAAAACTCTATGTACTAACTTAATCTTGTTGAGTATGAATAAGGAGGAAAACCCATGCCAATGTGCCAAGTTTTGGCAGTGGTCAGCATTGGGATGTGCACGTACCCTGCAGCAGTGTCTGTGGTTTGGAGGCTGACCACAGCCTGGGGACCGGAGGAGGTTCCTTTGCACTGAGACACATGAACATTTCCAAATACAGGTAAGTTTCTCGCCAACGAAGCACATTTTATTCAAGAATAGAATTTAATAGGAGCCCTGCTTCCATTTCAGGGGATGCTGCCTCAGACAAACACTATGGGAGAGTTTGCTTCAAACCTTTCTTCTTTCCCTTTTTTTTTTCCTGATGAGCCATAAGCTATTGACCTTTTCTGTAACATGAGGAGGCTGGTTGCTGGGCTTTTCTCTGCTCAACTCCTAACATCTGTACCTAACTATTAATTACCCAAGATTTTTTTTTTTAGTCTCAGCAGTCATTACTCTAATTCTTAATATCAAATCCTCCCATCAGGGGACTATTCATTATTATTATCGCTCTACATGGTTTCTAAGGTGTCCACCCACATTACAACTGGTTCTAGATGAGAGAAGCATGTGGTAAGAATTGCTTTGCCTACACATGAAAGGAACTTTTCACATAAAAAATGCTATGCAGTGACCAACATGGGCGAGCAAATGGCAAATCCCCAGGAGAAATGATATGGTGTTGAGCTGCTGAAGTGGATTTCCTCCCACCGGCACAGCCAAGAGTCCTGCCTGAACTGCCTTCAGCTGCTTTCAACCTGCCACTGCTTGGAAGTGAGCGATGCTCAAATAACAGCTTTGTTTAATAAAATGCTGGCTCTTTCTTTTCAAAGAGGTACAAAATGTATTCGCAAGCAATAAGCCGGTATGTGATTTAACCACTGTTCCAGTGATTTACAAAGTGTTTAATTCAGATGATTATAAAAAGCAAGAAGCCCAACAGCTCCATCAGGTCTTGAGCCAAATGCCAGTAAACTCAGCTGAAAGATTCCTATCCACTTCAGAGGATTTATGGTCAGGCTCCACAACCAAGCTATCAAGTTTAACTATGGCAAGGGCCAGTCTTCTGTTGTCAAAATACAACTGAAAAAGCATAACACATCATGAGGATGTTGTTATTTATAGTCTGGCATAAAAGCCACCACACCATGCGGCAGAGGTGCCTTCATTAACTATATAAACTATCTCAAAAAGATGATAAAAACTATGGAATTATAATTGTTAAAGAAGGAGGAGAGAGAAAAAGCAGCAGTAGCAGATTCTTCATGAACTGCAGAATACATTTTTCTACTTATTTAACAAATTTCACATTGTTATTTGGTTTTACATACCTTCTTATAAGGGTTTATTTCTACCTCTACTTATCATTGTTGGGGGAAAACATCCAGCTCCTCTAAGTAAAATTTAATTAGCTGAAAACAGACTCTATTAATTACAGTACTTTTTCCTCTTAAAATAAAATGCGGACTTTAGTACAAGTTTATAAATGTTAAAGAGTGAAATTGTGCAGCACTCTCTACAGTAATTATCACATATCGTGACTGTCAGGTAAGCGCTATATTCTCTCCATGCTTTGCGGATGGGGACCCTGAGGCATGGGAAGTTTCTTTAATGCTACAGGGAAGGGGCGTAACAGGCAGAACAAAATAAAATACAACAGTCTTGGTCAAACGGACAGATGTCTGCCACAGAGCCAGTTCCCTGAAGTTTTTTTTAACTAAGATTTTAAATAATGAAACACATTTTCCTTTTACTGTGAACGTGGAAATGGGATCATCGTGCAAGGAAAACCTTGTTGTTGTTCAAAATATTATACAATAAGGTATGTACAAATCTGATTAAGTTTTCTTTAATTAACTTTAACCTCTTTCCTGCCAGTAGCTAGTATAAAAGAAGGAGACAGGAACACTAGTGAGAGCTCTGCAGAGAGATCTACAGACATCACTTTGAAAATTACTCGCAATGAAGCACGGGCTCAGTTCCTCCTCCTGTTACCACTTCTGTGGATCTCCAATGCATATTTTGCACTCACTCCACTCATGGGACTTCTCTTGAAGTTACCTGGGAGTTCAGGTGTGGGGGATGCGTGCAGTATTTCACAGATCCTCGGCAGTGTAGGCAGGGAAGAGCTCAACTCAGCTCTGCAGTTGCTCCTGTGATCTACTTACCACGTTCCTCTGACTACACCATATAAATTTGGGAAGAAATACAGATTCTGCTTAGGAGTAGGTGTGTACACAATTCCCTCCTTCTCATACACAAAATCAATGAGGAGTGGGAATAACTGCTGATTTTCTCACTGATCCCTATAAGCATATTTGGAAGCTCCCATTGACATGGCCCAGCTGCTACCACCGTGCTCAGAGCTCATACGCGGGGGTCAGCACCAATCCCTGCCACTTAGCTGTGCTCAGAGGGAAATGGTTCATGCAGAACTGGATGAGCGCTAGGAGGACTGAGGAAACATATATTTTATGCTGGGCTTCATTTTGAGGAATGCAAACACAACACAGAACTGTAAAACAGTGTAACATTTCTGCTGGCCACAGCAAAAAGTTAAAGATACAAGTACCCCCCTGGATATCAATTCGAAATTAGCTCTTGCTTAGGACCTGCAGTGCCAGATCAAACCAGTGGTCCAGCAGCACAACTGATGTGAAATGACCTTAACACTGGTGAGAGAAATCCTGCAACAGGGTTAGGCGAACACGCTGGTCGGTCATGGACTGACCATGAAAACTGAACAAACTAAGCTTTTTCCCTTGTTTCAGTGAAGGATGTGAACGACTAAGATCACCCATATTGGACTCAGTAAGAGTAACATTATTAAAACCACAAAAGAATAAAACAATTTTTGGTGGCTGGATTTCATAAGCAGGTTGTTGCCTACATTGTATTGCTAAATTTTTATTTTCCAAAGTTAGAAGAAATAATATTAAGAAATAACTGTATATGGTATTTGTGTTCCACTATTTCCCAGCACCTTGCACGAGAGCTCCCCGTTCCACATCTAGACCTGCAGATGCTATCGCAGTACCCATAAATTACAACTAGCTGGCAATTACAATGCGGCAAGTGCAACTGTGGGGTTACGAGAGGAGCTTTGCAAAAATATTTATAATGCAGACTGCTGTAAGCAGTTATCAGCAGATATATCTGAAAAGCAGCACCGATCAGAGGAAAGCAGATGGGACAGGATGGAGAGGTTCATACCAGGGACCAGGAGCAGCAAGCGCAGAGGCGTGTTCCACTAGATGGCAGCCGGCGCCAGCATCTCATTTTTGGGTGACCAGCAGGAGAACAATGGGTGACATGCAGGAAAGCTGAACCGAACATAACCTCCCTACAAACCTCAGCCCAAGAAAATGAGAGCTGAGGATCTTAGCTGGCTCCCTCTGTGAAAACTGAAAACCACGGGCCATTGAAAACAGAAGGCAAATGTGGGAAAGACAGTGGGGGTTTCTACCCCGCATTTACAGGCTGTGATAAAGCTGAAATAACAAAAAAGGAGAAATTAAATCTGTGCAGAAAACATCCTCTTTCTTCTACCTCGGGCTTATTTTCATTTTTAAATAAGATCCTTTGAGTCTATGTCATTGGTATATATTAGTTGTCATATAGAGAGTGAAATTGTGCTGCTACTCCTTATGTGGGGAATTTATTCCCACAAGAGCTCTCATGCAAAAATTTTGCAGTCCTGCAATATATTTGTATAAAATACCTGTATAAAATACCATTTGTGAACGTATATGCTAAGGACGTGCCCAAACTGGCTAGTCAAACTTATGGAGAGCTCGGAATGAAATCTGGAAAATGCTGGTACCTTTTGACTTCAGACACAGCCTCAATCTGGGGAGTCCGCAGAACATGGCAAAAATGATTAGAAATTTCCCTTTAAAAAACAATTTATGCTGGCAGATTAATGTCATGTTATTTAAAAAGTGATGCCCCAGATTAGATTAATTGGCTTCCTTATTAGTTAGCCTCAGCAGCAGTGTAGCAAGGTGGGTACCAAGCCTAAACTGTCTGGCCTTCCTGATGGGGCAGATCATAGCCAAGGATGAGGAACAGGGTAGAGAGAGCACAGGGACAGTCACACTGTCACAGCCTGTTTCAGGAGTGAGTGTCTACTGAGCAGGAGCGATATTGTGGAGGGGAGTGAGTTCCTTCACCAGCAGTCACTGCCTTGGCTGCTGATTTGGAGGTCTGCCGAAGCGCCACTGGCACACGCCGATGGGGTGTAAAGCTGGTGCCTACTTGCAGAAGAGGACTGATGCATGAAAACAGTTTGTAGAAATGGCAAAGGGGTTGTTGCTCAGTGCCAAAGGCTTTTGTCACTTGTGTTATCGTCAGGTGGAGGGCAAGGATGCTGCCTGTGGGTTGCAAATTTCGTCGTCACCAAAGGACCTGGAACGTCAAACTGAACTGAACCTTGTGCTGTGTCAGGGTGCTTGGTCCTGCCCTCAATCTTGATCAGAGCAATATTCCTGTGTTAAATATGAAATACATGATGAAGAGATTTTTACCCCTTCATCCAACAGAGGCTCTACGTTCAGCTGATGTATCTCATCACCTGTTACATCATGTTCACCTGCTATACCTGTCCTCTCTCTTCATGCACCACCCTCAAATATATGCAGAACTCCAAAGGAACGGTAAATGCCCATGTTCCAGGGAAATGGTCATGTGCCACCCTTTCCACAGCTCACATGCACTACGATCACCTGAAAGATCAATGACATTGTTACTGTACAGTATGGTTTGCAACGCCTGTAGATGCACCTACAGCCTAAACCACTTTGTAAACCATACCTGTACCAACACGAAATGCAGCAATCCTTCCACCCCTCCTCCTGCCAGCGGTTGCCTGATCCATCACTATATCATGCTGTGGGGACACCTGTGTGCCTTCTGGCACCCTCTCATTTTCCAAATCTTTCCCTTATACTGGATACTTCTCTGACACATCCAACCCTCCAACTGCCTGCACCACTGCTCAACCAAACACAGAGAGCAAGGTGAAACACGGCTGAATATGCGATATAGTTGAAGCTGAGGGGAACAAGCAGCTGGTTGTCAGGGACAAAGAAAGATCAGGCAGTAGCAGTAAACTGCCTGGACCACTGTATTACTGATTTTTAGCATTTCTAATACATACTA
This sequence comes from Balaeniceps rex, assembly GCA_013401315.1. Taxonomy (NCBI): domain Eukaryota; kingdom Metazoa; phylum Chordata; class Aves; order Pelecaniformes; family Balaenicipitidae; genus Balaeniceps; species Balaeniceps rex. The sequence continues at coordinate 90,190 of VYZW01045039.1, read as the reverse complement.
CGCATGATATTTCTATTTTTTCCACCTTTGTTTTGTCTGGAATAGAACTGTGCTGTCAGTCAAATGCTTTTTCCCTTAGCCAGGTTTACTGCAGATACAAGGCTTATGTGCTCATGCTGTGTGTTCATCCTGTTGCTCAACACCCTTTCAGCCCACAAGCTAATTTCAGATATGCTGCCAGAAAGATGGAGATTTTGAAAATTAAATAAATCCAGTAAGTTCCTAAGAAAAAAAAAAAAAGGCAAAAACGAAGACCAGATTGAGGCAGGGAAGGAAAGAGACTGAAGAAGCCTGGAGCGTGTCACACTGGGACACCAGAGCTTTGACATGGATGATGGTGAGAAATCTAATTCCCATGTTCCAGCTGCACATGGAAACAACTTAACCTCAAGCTCATGATTTTTTGTGGTGAGTGAATCACAAGACACAAGCTGTAGCAAAGCAGGCTTCACAGGCTCCAGTGCTCACAAATTTTAAAACATGTATGTCTCTAGTACAGACTGTTTTGTACAAAGTATTGTTTCTCTGTTGCTGGGTAGAAGCCAAAGAAAGTTATTGAAGCTTTTTGCTGTTGTTGTTTGGGCGTTTTTTTGTTGTTTTTGTTTTTTCTGGGTTTGTGTGTGTGTGCGTGTATGAGTGCAAGTGCGCTGAAACAAATCCTTGAGGGACACCTGAATGTAACTAGTATTTGTATAGGGAAAAAAATGCTGAGAGATGTGTTTATATCTTGCCATTGAATCTGTACTTCTCTGTTGTTAAATCCACTGGTTACTGTACCAGCGAAACTGGATTGGAAGGAGGGCACGGGCCTCGAAAATGTAGGTGTTGCAATGTCTGACTTATAGAATCATAGAATGCTTTGGGTTGGAAGGGACCTTTAGAGGTGATCTAGTCCAACCCCCAACTTTTGGACTAGACTAGACTTCTAGGACTTTTGCCCTTAAAACATCATTGCTGTGCTAAAGAGTGAGGTCCCCTGAGTGGGAAGGCTGCTGCTCCGCTGTGCACGGGCATAGTGGGAGCTGCCTGCAAAGAGCAGTAGGAAACACTGAGCACACAGGTACGGCCAGGATCCTGCCTTCTCTCAGCGGCAGGCACCTGGCCCATGGCTGCAGAAATCAACACAACTTTAGTGTTGAAAGCTAACTCTGAAACTCAGCTAACATCGTATCAGCCCAAGATGTTTTTGTAAGTAAAGGATACTAAATCATCCCTAATCGGAAGAACAAACATTAACCAAGGACATCCCGGAGCAACTAGACCTCGAAGGAGTGCTGAGAAACTGATAAAAGGGAACATCCTATCCTAGAAGGTGCCAAAAACCAGTAACTAGGGGAAAAGTAATTCCGGCAGGGGAAGATCGCGACCTCCGACTCAAGCCCCCTACCATAATTACACCCCAGACTCAAATTGAACGACAACTGAGCATGCTCATTAATTTAAATAGTAGGCAAAGAAATTTTAACCAATCATAGCTAATCATAATACTGCATATGTATTAGGAAATTGAATATGGTAATGAATGCGTATAAGCAGATGCTGACTTGATGATTCAGTGCGCTAGCTTTGCGGAATTACCACCTAGCACCCATCTCTGTGCAGAAATGAAATAAAATCGGTATCTCGACTCAGTGTGTGAACCGGATTGTTGCACACCAGGTAACGAACTCCCTTTGTGAGACAACATTAGGACCTGCCCCAGTGTTTTCCTAAGTCAGAGGCACAGCAATCCATTTAATATGGTGGCATGGGTGAGAGAGAGTGGATATAAACTGAAAGGGCAGGTTCAGACTGGGTATAAGGAGAAACTTTCTCCCTGTGAGGACAGTCAGATAGTGGGACAGATTGCCCAGCAAAGCTGTGCAGTCCCCATCTCTGCAGGTTTTTAAAACCCAACTAGATAAAGCTCTGAGTACTTTCTTTGAGCAGGAGGTTGGACCTTGGAAGAGCCTTTCCAGCCTGAGTTATCTGGTGATCTTATGATCACCCTGTGTATAAACCAGGCAGATTTTTTTAAACTTTGCAGGTTTTCCCAGCTATTGCAAGGATCCAAAACATCTATTACCTGTTTAGCCATAATCTATAGAAATGACAACTTAGTGAAGAAGCACAGCAAATACTGAAATTATATGTTTTATAACCAGAGCCATGTGCAATGTTCTACAGAAATGGCAGAGCACAACTATATTGTCCCTTTTTACCATTCCCGCACAATTGTCACCAATATGATACTTAAAACATACAACCTGGCATCAGCTTCCTGGCTTTTAGCTTTGTATTTACTGAGAATGATTTGAGGAATTTTGCTGTGCAACTTACGCATTTCCATTGGTGCTATGGAAATGTCACTCTGAAACACCATGTATCATCATATGCTTATGTGCATCTTATTGGTATGGTGGCATCCCATTCCTGACCAGTTCAGGCAGTCCTTGAAGTATATTAAAAAAAAGGTATCTTTTAAGGGAAAAGCAGGTAGAAACTATGGGTTAAACTCTAGAGAAACAAGACAGGCGAGATGAGCTGCAGGTAACCTGCAGCACCACGAAGACAAAGCTGAGAAAGGGGGATTTAAAAAACTGCAACTAATCAAAGCTGAAGAATTTCATAGAATCATAGAATGCTTTGGGTTGGAAGGGACCTTCAGAGGTCATCTAGTCCAACCCCCTGCAGTGAGCAGGGACATCAACAACTAGATCAGGTTGCTCAGAGCCCCGTCCAACCTGACCTTGAATGTTTCCAGGGATGGGGCCTCCACTGCCTCTCTGGGCAACCTGTGCCAGTGCTTCACCACCCTCATTGTAAAAAATGTCTTCCTTATATCTAGCCTAAATCTCCCCTCCTTTAGTTGAAAACCATTAGTCCTTGTCCTGTCACCACAGGCCTTACTAAAAAGCCTGTCCCCATCTTGCCTATAGGCCCCCTTTAAGTACTGAAAGGCCGCAATAAGGTCTCCCCGCAGCCTTCTCTTCTCCAGGCTGAACAACCCCAACTCTCTCAGCCTGTCCTCGTAGGAGAGGTGCTCCAGCCCTCGGATCATTTTTGTGGCCCTCTTCTGGACCCGCTCCAAGAGGTCCATGTCCTTCTTGTGCTGAGGGCTCCAGAGCTGGACGCAGTGCTCCAGGTGAGGTCTCAGAAGAAGGATCCCTCAAGCTAACTGATGCCTATGTTAAAGACTGAGCCCACCTCAGGACCTCCAGTGGATAGGGGGACCTAAATGAAGATGAATTGTGTGATGGAAGTTTATTACTTGTAATGATACATAGCCTTTCATGCTACATGCTCTAAGTAAAGCAATATGCTTTCCTTAAGTTTAGGAATGCTGTGTAAAGCCTAGGTGGCATTCTTGTTTGTCTGCACTTACCTCACACTCTCTGAAAAGACAAACTATAAACCCGAAGGCTTGTAGCTTCAGTATAATTGTGAATGCATGTACCTAAGCAGCATCGGGATCCTGGGAACAGACTACTGGTCTATCTGCCTTCAGATGAGATGCTAGAAAGAGCGTTTGTACCAAGGGAATCTGCCAAGAGACCCAAAACTGAAGGGCAATGCCTCACTTCTGACCAAATTTAAGGGACTAAACACCCCTGGATAGATCCTCTGACAGTGCTCTGGTGAGTGGCCAACCATGGCTCCCAGCCAGATGCCAACACATCTATATTCTAGCCAAAAACTTGAAAACTGGAATATGAAATTCATGTAGTCTGACTCTCTGGGGAAGCTGACTACTTCTGTTTCCAGACTATGTCATCTTTTGTACAACACACAGCTCGGTGGATGCTGCAGCTGAATGCCAGACCATTGCAGAGGGCTGTCACAGGAAACCATTTGTCACAATACACATTATTTTGCAGAATTCTTAATGGCTGAGTTTTAAAATGAATACATTGAAAAATTGCTTACCCATGAGGTATTTTGCTGAGGACATAGTATGCCGTGTATGAATGCTGATACACCTGCAAAATGAAATTAAGAAACAAAACAAAACAAAAAAGAGATTAGTAATTGTCACCTGTTTTAACAGGGCTCTTTTTCTGCAAAATCAATCTAGCATTTAGGGCTAGGGAGCTCTTATAAACACTTCAAAAGCTGTAGTAGAAAAGAACAATACATTAATTCACCTAACGCTGTTGTGTGTTCTTTTCATCTGGCACTTTATTACAGTGTTTGGCAAATCGTATACATCCAGATGCTCTGTGTCGTTACCATGACTACCAGGTCTTTGATTAAACTGGGGGCACATGGTCTCTGCAAGGGCTAAATATAGAACAGTCATTAATGAGGACACCTTGGTCAGCTGGAGACATTCTCCATCATTATAACTAGACACAACAGGGATACAATGCATATTTTTTTTTTCTTTATTCCTACATAAATGGAACAGGGAGTGATGCTGGGTGATCTCAGAGTGGGTTGTAAGACCCCTGTCAGTCAGCAAATAAAACCTTATTGACTTAGGGCGTACAGCTGACCTCACGTTTGTTTGACCTGCTAAGTTGCATCTTCATATCAGTTTGCACTCTTTGGGTCTTGGGGAGGAGCGTGTCAGCTTGCAGGGCAGGTCATCTCAGAAGGGAGAGTTTATTACTTATTTTCTAAGTAGTAAATAACAATACCAGAGTCAAGGTCAGCGATTTAAGAGTTGGTGATTTTCCGCAAGTGACAACGCAATCCCTAAGGGTGATCTGTGGTTGCCCAAGGTGAGCAATGCTGAACAACACAAGAGTCAGGGCACTAGTGTGAAAGGTCTAAATATGAGTGACTTTATACACATTTATACAGGCACTCACTTTTGCAATTCTGGCCTGTTACTGTATGCTACTAAATAAATAAATAAATAAATGCCTCCTAACAATCATTTTGATTTCTGCTTAAGTCTTTAAGCCACTTGCTCTCCAGTAGCTCTCATAAAGCATCCTGTCCCAGAGGACAAAGGAGAAACTTCTTGAGTACTTCCTTCACCAATCAAGTTTGTCTGATCAAAATTATTTTTCCTAGGTACCTCTGGTTCTGCACAATTACTTTTTTTTTACTTATGCCAAGAAACCACGAGATGTCCTGGATGGTGCTGACAGCCTCAGCAGTGGCCATCCCAAGCACATCGCTAGCATCGCAGACAAGTAAGCATGACTTACTATCCATCACTCTCGAGGGCAAGCCTGCATAGTGGTATTTATAACAGGCTTACATCTTTTGGGGGCTCAGTAGAGAGGCAGATAAACACAAGGCACATCATCCTATAGATATTAAAGCAAACTTCTCTGTTACAGTTTGAATCCAAACACTAAATCCTTACACTACCCCCTGAAACCCCCTGAAAAAAAGCTACCACCAGAGCATAGAGGTGAAAGCACTGGATTTCTACCTACAAAATGCAGAGACTGATGTGAGACTGATGTGATTCCCTTCTTCCCCTGTGCAATTCACTCCCTTCATTACAAGGACATCATCAGGTTACATCCCAAAATCATATCTCCTTTTAGGCATTCAGATACATACAGACTCCTCCAGCAAGGTGAGTCTCTGGTATATTGATATCAGGGAAGGTCTAAGAACACAAGCGAATTCACTGCAAGCTAGCATTTATTTTAGTACAGGTGGCCTTTTTAGATCCACCTGCTTCAGATGATGTCAAATAAATTACCATTATCTCATCTACATCCAATCATACCAAAGAGCTCTTGAATCTTATAATGCTGATATTGGAGACCTGGCTGACGCATGTGGCCTTAGATTTTATTCCAGCTTTGGTGAAGTTCTAAAACTGCTAAAATTCCTTAAAGAAAATGCACTGGAAGACTAAATTTGTCTACAGAGCTGAAAAACCTAATAATACATTGCTATTAAATACTGAGCAACTTTTGTCTGCAAATATCCTGGCAGTAGGATGCAGAAAATGATGTAGATATATAAACTGTTATCTGAGGCAAGGACTGGTGTTCAAGGTAACAAGCCTATCAGAAGCAGAAGCCAGCCCCCAAAATGAGTATGAACAGACCCCTTCAGGGGAAAATAGAGAAATGTGGCAGGCTGGAGGGAAAAGAAACAGCCAGGGAAGTTTTGAGCAGGACATCTACTGATGTCCCTGCTTGCGGTACAGAGTTCCCACAGCCATGCTAGAGAGTTTAGAGCTGTCTTAGAGCCATTAATGGAGACTGAGGTAAAACATTTTCTTTGCTGAAAGAGTTTAGGAGTGGGGAAAACAAAAGTTGTGGGACTCTCAAAGAACTCCTTTATTTTCTGAACATCATTTGTCATCCTCTTGGCTCTTTGGCCAGACTCTAAAATATCTCGCATCAGCTGTGCCTATAGCATGTAGTCTTCAAAGGCTTGCAGCTGGCAGATTTCATTCTCAGAAGCAATCCTTTCTCAAATAAATCCTTAAAATCAGTAGGTTTGTTCACATAAACAACAACTACTTGTATGGCAAAGATTTCAGGATCAGACATTATTATTATAATTCTTAAGGACCAGACCACATGCAGCTCAAAAGTCCTTCTCATTCCTACTATTTTAAACCTGTTTGGAAAACACACTGCAAGCAACCCTCCTAAGCAGACAGGAATCCAAGAGAAACATCACTTAATGTCTTTCTGAGAAATGAAATGGATGCTTTCCTCTTAGATACGCAAACCAAATAAAATTATTTTAACTTTTCAAGAGGATGACTACATCTGCTTAATATCTCAACTAAAATTTCTGCTGGGGTCAAGCTGAATTAGACTATTCACTTACCAGCAGGAAAACCTCACACCAGGCAAAAGTGCAGGAAAGAGATGAGCATTCTTCTGAAATCCAAAGCTAAGCCTCAGAGACTGGACAATGCTTAAAAGTTAGTATTAATTTCATTTAACCTCTCTGTTTCTGAGGCTCAGCCAACAAAAATAACTATATTAACTCTGTCTTCCCCTTCTCTATCCAAGGGGTGTGGTAAAAGCCACTGCACTGATTTGATGCTCTTAGACCTGATGTTTGGCTGGATCCCAGAAGCACACAGCTCCTCTCAGTAGAGAGGCATATTTGAAGGTAGCAGAGTTTTTGGCAACCGTTTTGCTCTGTAGACCCTGTATGCCAAGTCATCCTGCCAACACAGGTTAGAACACATTTGAGACTGCTCTGAAGGGTTCTAGGTATTACAAAAATTGGGTCACAAAAGATCCCATGCCAGCTGTGTACCACTGAGTGCTGTAAAAGTCATTATACTAAAACCACTGTGCCAGAAACACTCTCCCACTGGGCTTCTCATCCCAGGTCACAGCACAGATCTTGCTTACTTTCAATCTACATTATGCTCTGCAACATGTGCATGTTTACAATGAAATCATAATGGGTCTAAGAGACGGATCTATCTGTTTCCACTTAAGCCTTGGAAAGGCAATTATCTCTCTAAAATTCAGAAAAATACAGGACTAATTATATATGACAACATTTTGCTGTGAAGCCACTGACCTCATTTTATGTAATCAACAAAAGAAACCTGGACCTGACCAGATGACAGTGGAAATGCAAACACTGCAGCACATATAGCAGCAGCGAAGAGCATCTGCCTCTCACCCGCCACCAAATTCCAAAATAACAAGTAAATTGTGGTTCGTACAAGATACAGAAACAAAATGGAAGAAGCAATTTCTGTGCCACATCACTGCAGAGCAAAGTATGGTGTGAATGGTAGAGTAAAGCCTTCTTGAAAGCACTTGCTTCATCTCCAAGGATACAGGTCCTAGTCCAGCAGGGCTTACTTAAAGAGAAAATGTATGTTAATTAAGAATAGAATGAATTTGGACTCATTTATTCATTGTGACTATTCATATACTTCAAATTAGAATCCATAGCTCTTGTTCTTGCCTGAAAGCACAAATACCCGACAGAAGTCCAAAAAGACAGGCAGAATCCTGGTCACCTCCCTACATCTCACCTGGTTTGTCACACAGACACAAGCTGGACACACAGAGCCTTCGCCTTCATTAACTTCTTGTTAAAAGTTTGAAACTGTCACCATTATTTTCAATTTGGCACTGCCCGTGCAACTCACAAAGGATTAGGAAAAGGTTTTAGATGGAAATTAGGGAATTTTTAAAAGGAGATTGTGAAACGTGTTTTCAGCATATTTTAGCTGGTATGACAGATGACACTACCTGCCGAGGATTTATCGCTAGCATCAGAAAAAAAGGAAGAGTTCAGTTTACACTTCCATCTTCTGTGCCGGTTTCTGTCACACTTTGCGGGCTGATACCATGCTCGCACCAGCAGCAATCAGCATTTATCGAAAGGCTTTCTTTTACGTTCATATGCCAAGGTGCTGAACCAATACAAACAAGAGGCACATGCAGACTTTCTTTCAAGAAGGTTTACAAGCAAAGAAGGGCGGAAAAAGCCCTTATTAGAAGTCTCCCCAAATCAGCCCAATCCTCTCATCTTCCAACAGGCTGTTCTATCAAAACAGCTGATTTAGGGTCTTACCACTCAGCATATTAAACAGTTCGTGGATCTGAGATTAAAACCAGGTGGACTGGCCGCCATGGTCTCATGATTATTACTTACTTGATAAATACAGGAATAAAACATCCTTTGCATCCATTTTCTAAATGACTCCATAGAGCCACCTGGTCCTTCATGCAGTAGTGTTATTTACATTAAAGAATTATGTAGAAAACTCACAAAAAATCCCATAAAACTTTTGGGATTGAGTTTGAAAGGGAACAGCTACAGGGCAGAGTAGAAGTGCAAGCTGTGTTATAAAGCAGTTTGCAAGGCTTAATACAAAATTTCTAGTATCTAGTGTCTTTCTTCTTTTTCAGGAATCACACATTTCACCCAAAAAGTCATCCCAGTAACCCCAAATAAAAATGAACACTCTAAACAGTCATCGGCCATAAAAGTGTACAACGGTTAAACTGTACAGGCTAAATTCTGAAAATAGCAAGAATATATTTTAATGTAATTAATCATAAAGCACTCAGTAGTTATCTGAGTAAAAGGAATCACTTTTTATTCCGTAACAATAAAGTATATCTACAAATAATAGATCCCCTCAGGATTCTTAACAGACCCAAATTGTCTTTATAATCTATTCTCTTTTATACTCTGTAGTAAGACAGTAAAAATACAGCACAAGTGACCGCTGGAACAGGAACTGCCAGATCCATGAAAAGGGTTTCCCACAAAGAGTCTAAAAAGACATTTGCTGGAAGTGGATTATATAGCCCATTTTCCTACCTGTGCTATGAGCAGACAAATCCCCGAATGCACATATGAATGTCAAAACGATTGAATAATCCCAAACATTTGGCATAATTACATACTCCACCTTTCAAAATGGTCCTGGCACCCTTAAATGGTAACTCATGCTGTGATGCAAAATACGCAGGTAAACGATGATTTGCCATTTGGCCTTTAATATCTGTGATATTTAACCAGGCTCTGAAGTTGACAAATTAAGAGGGAAAAGAGAATAAAGCAGAATGCAGGAAGGCTGCTGCTCTGCGTTGGCAAACAGCTCACGTATTTGGTACCCTGTTATCTAACGATGGCATGGAAGGGAGGGAAAAACAAGTTCAGAAGGAAAATCACAAGCAAACGTTAGCCAGAGGCTGTGTTTCCTTCTACTACATGCACATACCGTGTGCAGTAAATGATGACCCAAGTCACTACAATGCTGTCACACTGATTCTTCTATTGGCCAGTCGCCAACAAGCAAATATTGTGTTATCTTTACAGGATGATTATGTCATTCGTCCAAATCTTTCATTAGAGAGAAGGATAATTGTCTGACTAAAAATACCTCACTGCCATACTTCTTTATGGCATTCTGTGGAGAATTAAAGCAGGTCACTGTACCTGTTTACTGAATTTTCTGTATTTTTGATGAAAGTCAACATCAAAGGCTATATTTTCACTTAATGAGTCAACATCATTTGCCTGGATCAAAATTCTTTATGATACCGTTGGTTTTGTTGGGGTTGTACAACCTGAAAACTGATGAATAACTTGAACCCTTCTGTTCTGTTGAGAAGTCCTTCTTTTCCCATTACGTGTTGAACTGGCCCTCCAAAGGGATGAAAAATCCATTCCTGTAACTGACCAGCAAATTCTTGGCAATGTTTTGTTGAATTTCTGATCCATCATTCTCCCATGTATTTGTGATTTAGAGCACAACGGGTTACCTCTGGCTGAGGCATGGTTTGTGGGCCATTAGGTAATGCTCTTTTCATTTTTTTCTATCAGTGGAGACAGACTGGTCAGCAGTATTCTCCCCAGCCCAACTATTTTAGCAAAGTATTACCACCATTTTATTGCTAATGGGCACTCCATAGCGACCAGCCTGGAATTACATTCTCTGAAAAACCACATGCTATCTATTCCTTTTGTGTCACTGTAATAAAAAAAAAAAAAAAAAACACGCCAAAATCCATACTGGTATTTTGTTCCCTACACTCAGTGAAGCTCGATTGCTTGCAAGAACCAAACAAATCAATAAAGCCATATAATTTGAGGCCTTTTCAACATTCTTACCTTACAAATTCATTGTGATACTGACCTATTTTGTTTTCTTCTGAGACAGCAAATTCTCTTTTGTCTCTACATTGAATTATCCCTTTATACTTTATCACTTCCCAAGTAATGCACCTCTAATACCGTCTCATGCCGTGTGCCAACCTGTTTCTACAGCCCTCCAAGGAATGCTGCCCATTTCTCTTTGTGCCTCTAATAAATTAGGAAAACCATAATGAAATGCTATCAGCGAGCATTTCCTGTGCATTGGTTCAGCTGGCAGCCAAATAACCCACAGCTGTTATCAAACCCCCGACGTGGGATGCTCTCACCCACTGCACTGTATTCAGCTGATCAGCCACATGTGTAATGTGGTCACAGCCACCGAAAGGGCACACTGAGAGTGCTGTGCACTCCAGGATGGTCCGGGGAGCTCAGGAAAGGGCAGAGATGGGGGAAATAGGTTTCAGCAGGAAAGATGGTAAGAAGAAGGGGTCTCTGGATCAATCCACATACAGAGCATTTGGCAACTGGGTGCCTTTGCTATAATTGTCTCTGTATTCCAGAGGAACTAACTTAAATTAACACTTGGGCAAAAGGAGCAAGACATATACCTAGGGAATGCACATATGACAGTTGAGTTATGGGAAGAAAGCATTTTTCTTGGAAAGAGGAGGGGAGGATCCCGACCCAGCAGCGTAACTGTGCCTGGGCGAAACGACGCAGCTGATACCAAGCGGTCAGTGTCTCAGAGAGACCCAGTGGGCCGGCGCCTCATCCCAGCCACACCAGTGTGAATAAGGAGCTGCTCCACTGCTACCCAATGTCATAGGAAATCAAGGATCAGCAATTGGAAACCTCCAGAACCAGAAAGGAATTTTAGCAGTTGATTTGGGAGAAGGGAATAAAATGCTATGTACAAGGGATGGAGAGTGGAAGAACACACTAGGCAGTGGATCATCAGGAAGAGTCTTTGCATGGCTCTGTTTTTCAAATCTTTTAACAATTTAATCTCTAAGACTGAAAATTAAATCATTGCAATACGAGCCTGAAGGAGCCTTTCTCTATAAGTTTGTCCTTGGTGCGTAGAGGACAACCAGAACAGCTCTCCAGTCATGCAGTGCTGTCAATGCCCTGCCACCCACACTGGAGAGCCTTCCTCGGAGCAGCAACATCTCACAAGATGACATCGGGAAGGGACAGCACATTCATGCCATGGGGGCTTATGTTTTAGAAGCGTTTGTAACTCAAGCTCAAGCCGACTGTAATAGGGTCATGCGCTGCAGGCAACACACACGGTTAATATGTAAATCTGTCCCACAAACATACAGGGGGAGTGCTGGGATTAGAAGCTGATTTTCCAGCCACCAAACCAAAGGTCTCTGAACTAGCAAAACTGAGGAGTTACTCCTTTGCAAACAGTGTCGTCTCTAGTTTGCAAAATAACCATAAATAAAGTGTGATGGCAACATCCACTACAGTAATAGATGGACTGCAGTGTTGTAAGATAACGCTGTTACTTCATGTTCCACAAACTGATTATCTATCTCAGTTGTTTCATGATAATAATTCTTTATTAAAAGATTTGCTTCCAAATTACACTTTTGAGAGCCTTATGCTGCTGACGATGCCGAAAGGGAATTTCAAGGCCGGCTTTAGGATTTATGACTTCGTGACATGGTGGAGGTAAAGTGGATGCTCTTTTTGTTACAAATGCAGCTCCAGAACCAGCTCAGGCTACAGGTATTAACATACAGCTCGTGTGCCAGATCCCAACCCTAGGAGAGCGTTAATCCAATCTGCCAACTGCTGCTGCACTCTAATACAGCTCTGCCCTGCCAAGCAATTACAAAAGCCTCCTTTGCTCCCGAGCCACCTGTCCCTCACAGCGTGCCACTGGCACCAGCGGCACCAGCGAGCGCTTGCAGTCACTGGCTTAAAGGACGACTGCTCCATTTTTAACTGGTAAATAAAACGGCAGCAACAAAACACTTGGTAGGATTTTTGCACCAGACTTTGTGCACTTCTGGTCGCTCAAGTTATTGGGAAGCATCTGCAATGAAGTTATTAAGGCTTATGAGTGAGGGTTATGAATAATGAGGTCCTTTTGTTGTTGATCTTGTTTTTAAACTTTTATCGGTATTCTCATCACATGGTATAAACTCCCAGGTTCCCCTCCCACTCTGCAGCAGGCATAGCGTAACACTGGATGGAAATTCTCCAAGCGCTGCACTTGTCTGCTTTATAGTCCTGTTCAGAAACTTGGAAATGAGAATTAAATTATCTAGTACAAAGTTAATGTTGCAATTCTAAAGTGCCATACATTATATCTAGGGAAAAGAAGTAAAAAGATAAACAAAAAACTTTGCATTATTTTGTAATGAGGATAAGAGTACAAAAGTAGCCTAGGGCCAAATAAAAGTTTTAGAAGGAGACAACAATTATCCCAAACCTAGGAAACAGAAAACCTTCAAACCCATACAAACACACACAAAACATACAACTGTGAGTCTCTTGTAATATCTATGGTCATAATATCTGTATTGGGTCAGACCCAAAGTCCATCCAGTTCACTGTCCTGGCTCGGACAGTAGCCCAAAGCCGACTCAGAAAGAAAACTGGAGTTAGCTTATTTATAGTCTTCCTTCCCGAAAATATTTTCCGAGGCTCTCGCAGTTTGCAGCTTGGAGCCACTCTCTTTGCAGCTGTCTGCCTTGAGGGATGTCCCTGCCATTGACCTCTCCAGTCATCCTTCACAAGCATTTACCCTTTTTGCACCTACAAGCTCATGTAGCAACACCTTCTTCCCAGACAATGGTGCCAAAAGCCTGTTTGGGGTAGGATTCCTCTGACCAGTCTTTGGTGTCTATTTTAGCCTCAGATTTACACCCTGGAGTACACTGACTATAAAGGCAGCCCAGGGTAGCTGATGCAGACGGGGAGTTTACATCGTTCACATCTACATTCACTTGACTGACGCTCACCTTCGTTGACTTTGGAGTTACGAGTCTGAGGGCTGAAGGACAGCATGAGAAATCAATGCTTAATAATCAATGCTTTTAATGAAACATTAGATAACGCCTTCTTTAAACTAAACATTTCTTGAGCTGGGCAGACTGGATATGGAAAGATTCTAAAAACTTCTTCTTTGTGAAGTTTACAACCCAAATGGTGCAGCTTGGTAGCAATTATGTGAGAACCAAGCCATGAAAATGGGCTGAATGCTTAGTATATCTAATTAATTTATTCACTTTTAAATAATTCACTTTAGCAGCAGAAATTAGCAACTACAGAACCACAGCATATGTTCTTTCTATTAAAAGTTACTCTTAGCATATCAAAACTGCTTTTTCTACTACAGCAGTTGAGAAGGTGAATAATACAAAGAAGTTAAGCACTGCCATTGAAACGATGGTCATAGGCTCAGGGCACTCTTAGAAGACTCAAAGAAAGGAATCCAAGACAAGAAAGATGAGACCTTCAAAAAGCATTAGAGAGCAGAAGTTTAAGAGCACCGAAGTGGATGTGAAAGGAGAATAAAAGTATTCAGATATATGCCAGGGACCTTGGTCCACAAATGCTCTCCCTGTTCAGTGAAAGATTCATTTTCTAGTTCCATATGAGATCAGAGGACTCTGAGGATCTGAGACTCTGTGTCTACATCTACACATGGATCTAGTTCAGTGGAGGTGACGTTTCTATTTTCTGACATAAGGAAAAATAAACTGAAATCACATACAAGGCAGCGGGCTTTTTGTCTGTCATTCTTGTGATGCTGTGGACATCTTCCAAGGGGTAAACGGACTGTGGTGATGATGGGCATCTCTTCAAAAAGTGCAGGGAGAGCAAATAGGACAGGAAGAAGCACAGAGCATCCCCCTGTTCCTTGCCTGCTGCACAACCCTTCACAGCACCACCACCAACAGCATCGCTGTATGGGTACTCTTCCACTCTTGCACATAAAAATCGGAGGACTCACACTTTTAAAGACCTGACTAAAGCCCGGTGATTCGTTTCCCTTTTCAAGAAAGAGCTTTTTTTGAGCAGAGAATAAAAGAAAAGAAAATAGAAGATTCTGTTTTCAAATCTGGGTCATTAGCTGCCCAAGGAGGAAAATAAATTATTGGTTTTAACATAGCCCTGACAAAACCAGAGTTCTGCAGGCAGTTAAAGAGATAAAAGGCACTTGTTCAGGGTAAACACGGAGCTGCCACTCCTTGGATTTAGGCATGTAACTCAGCTAACGAGGGGAACACTTGCATCAGAAGATTTGCATTTCTGCCTACAGGAATTTCATTGGGGTGCTCTGCATAGTAAGATCTGGTTTTCCAGAAGAGGGCACTAAATATATTTTTTTCCTATTTCAGAGATTAAAAATAAAGAAATAAATAAAGGAGACTGGAAATCAGAAGTAGATTAGAAACTCCTGCAGCTGGGACTGCATCCTATGTTTCTGCATAGACACCAGAATTAAATTCTTTCTCATTTTGCTTTCTAATGCCTTTGAAATCACTGTTGTTTTCCCATTTTGCATCTTATTCTTAATATATTTCTTTCCTTAACATTTTAAAACAACTATCTATACTTATCACAATCCAGCACAAAATGGTATTTTTATTGTCCCTAAAAACTTAGGAAGCAAAATTATGCTAAAACCAGGAACTCACCTCTAATGTAATTTTGAAGCTTCTGTATGTTGCAAGGAACTTAGTTCTTTATTAAGTTCTATTTTTTCTTTCAATAATTTTTATATAGCTGCGTTTATTTCATTCCTCTTAAAGCACAGAAGGTTCCCCTGTGTTTCACTAAGATGAATTCCCATGGGAGTGCAAGAAAGAAAACTGCAATGATTTTACGGCTGACTGTCTATCTGATTTTGACTGTCTAGGAGACCTTGTACAATTACCTTACCTATGTTTTATTAAAAAATAAATTGCAGGTTATTTTTAAGATGTTTTGTGAATTTTGTTAGAAAATTAATCTCTACCAGTCTGCCTGTTCAAGTTAGATCATCTATACACTCAGAAAAGGAAGCAGAATGAAAAATCTAATATTATCCAAGCAAAGAAAAATTGGTTATTTTTGTATCATAGCGTTTTGCTTTGAGTCTTTTTATTTTCCCTTCTCTGTTTGATGAAAATCTCATTTGCTAAAGAAAATATTTACAGAGGAAAACTGCTGATAGTTGATACCGAAATATAATATACCTATGTACTCTTGCATGACAGGCTAATTATTTCTGACTTTTGATATTACTCTAGTCTTCCCTGGAACTGTGGATTTGCTTTTCAGTTTACTGATGCATATCGGCATCTGCGAATAAACGTAGGATACAGTTTGTTGGCCTCTGCTGCATGAGCAAGGCTGCCCAACTTAGTCTGAAATTCTATTTTGCACTCAGTCATGTCTGTGCAATTTGTGTTGAAGTCTCCCGGCTCAAATCAGGAGGCTTAAAGTTTAGTCTTAACTCCATTTATCTACATTATTAGAAGAACAGCAAGAGTTTAATCCTTTGTTTTTAATAGAAAGTAGTTAAAGCCCAGAGGTGGCACAGCGGCTGGAGTCAGCATACTCAGTTTTTAATGCGCTCCATTTCACGCAGTTAGTATTTTGTTGCAATAATCACACTAAACAACACTCCCTGGAATGGAGACTCAGTAAGAAATTGAGATTTGGTACAGTTTTACTGAAACCATTGCTATAGAGGGAGCATGCACTAGCAAAACTGGAATGTGGGGGACCGAGGACCGCAGGAAGACCTGCTGGGCAGAGCTTTGCCTCTCAGCTCAGGCAAACACATCATACCGTGTTTTAAGAATGTATCTAGATTATCATTTCTGAAAACATCCCCCAATAATGGAGAGCAACAGAGCTAAAAAATGGGGATCCCAACGTGGTTTTATTGTTTGCTCCGGGAAAGAGCTGCAGGGCCACAAGTAACCACGGCGGCTGCAGGGTCCCCACCAGTTCCTTCAACACTGAGATGATCCCACTCCTAGACTACCTGCTGAAGACGTGATGCTGGGGTGAGCACCCATTCCTTGCATTTAAGGGGTACAAACACACAAACACCTTTTTCCATGGACAATAACCATAGGAAGGCTCCACCCACCCGTTCCTCTCTGCTGAGATTAAGTGCCTATCCTTTCCCCTTTATTAAGAATGGAAAATAAAGAACAAGTATGCCGATTTGGGATATGTCATTTCACTCTACATTTTTGTTGCTGCTTCTACCCAGAGTTACAATGATAGACCCTTAATTTTAACTAGGAACCCCTTGCCCCATGGCCCAAGGAACTTAACTACCAAAACGTCCCTGCAGTTCCTGTATCTGAGTGCCTAACCCCACTCTACCTTCTTGTTTAAGCTGGAAATTTTTCTGTAATTAAATTGAGCTGTGCCAAAGCAGAAGGATTGCTGCTAAGAGCAAAGAATAAGGCTACATAAAGGAACACATTTTCTGCTGGAGCTTTGTAGGGAATTGAAATGAACCATGAGGCTCCTCCGAAACAAATAAAATAAAGAATAGGTTTGACCTCTTTTCTTCCCCTGTGTTAGTCCAAAATTGTTCCTGAAAGTTCCCAACATGAAATTAGTTTCTGTAGTTTCTCCTTCAAAAGGGAGGTCTAGGATTAAACTTGTCACCAATTATTGCCCCACCGCCCTGTGCCTGAATCCAAAAATTTCTATTCTAAACGCACTGTGTGACAGAAATTGGACAGAGCGATGACTGCTGAGCAGTAAGAACAAATATTCCCACCACCTGATAACATGTTTACTCAACAAAATGGGTATCCACCCTCCCATAGCAAGAATTTTTAATTCTGTAAGCATGTGCAGCAGAAAAAAAATTGTGATCGAAAGGGCTCTGCTGTCAAAAGCACAACTGAGGACAGTTCTCACACCTGAGAAGACAGTGTTTGCACAATGCTCTAATAGAGTTTTGAAAACCCATAAATCCCTCTAGAGTTGTGTGGCAAACTTCCCTCTCTCTCTGTGCCACTGCGGATATGAAATATTAATCAGGCTGAACCAATTACTGATACCAACACGCAACAGAAAAACTTGGTACGTCGGTATGTCTGACAGAGATATTGCTACTTCTGCCTGAGCTGAGATTCATCGGTAGGAAAGTCTCCGTTGCTCAGACTGCCTTGATTAGCAGCTTTGGTTTATTCAATGCAAGGTGACTGCGAAGCGCTGGTGTCCTGGGTGAGCCGCACACCTCCTGGTCTGACAGAAAATCAAATGGAAGTGTAGAAATGTTTTTGAATCAACCTTCTCTGATGCCTCTGAAAATCCTCTTTTGTCTGTCTTGCTGCTGTTCAGCCCGCACTGAAAACGGCAGATTAGGAAATTTATTCACGGTGGTTTTGAGATTAGAAGAGATAGGCAGTCTTTCACAAAGGGTATTTTAAGTTGACCAGATTAATAATTAAAGAAAAACCACAACACTCTCCTTTTAAAATAAATTATTGCCTCTAAATTTTGTCAAATAATAGCCGCTGCTTCAGCTTCAAATCCAAAGTAAACTATCATCCAGAAAATTAACCTCCCCTATGTTCTCAGTACTTTCTTGCTCATACAACACTTCTGGACACGCAAGCCTTAGCTTTTGTTATGCAAATGTAGCTGGAGCACTCCTGTTCTCCTTATCACTACAAATAGGATAAAAAGTACATTATTAAATGAGGATATTTACTTTACTGATCTTGGCTGTTGAAATAATATGACTCAAAACAGGACATAAGAATATGCAAGAAGAAGGAGAAGAAAGGCAGACCCCACTTTCAGCCCTGGTGCCCCAGAACCACCTAGCTAAAAACCCCCACACAGGCATGCTCATAAAAATGGTGCAATTTTCACAAGTTGTGAGCATTTCACTGAAATATTAAATATTAGCTGAATGGTATTAGTAATATTTATTCTATGGGAAGCAACTGAAGTTGTTGTTTTCATGAAAAAGACCCAAGATTTAGCAAATCATAGTAGATTTGATGAGTGGCTGGTCTATGTGGTTCCACTAATTCACTAATGGCTTGACTTCTGTAATTACAGAAGCACTCAATGACTGCTGTCCTCTGGTGAATCAAGAAAAGAGTCAATCTTTTGCTTGAAGATACACACACAAACAGGAGTAGTAACAGAGAAACATTTTAAGAAATATAAACTTTACATTCTTAGGACCGATTTTTTTCCTTCTTTAGGCTTGAAAATGTTCGGAAAATAGTTTTAGCCACTAGCCTTTGATGATAGTCAACACTGCCCTTATATTGTGCAGCTTTACAATAGAGAAGGAGTCCTTCTGGTCTTTGAATCAAAGATTCAAAACTGCATTCATATGAAAAAAAGGACATGAAAACTGTAAACATAAGTTTTTCCCTTCAAAACGATCCACGCAAAAATTCTACTGATTTACAACAAACACCAAAAATTTAACAAATCACTAAACCAGGTAGCATTATTTTATGGTACAAATGTTCTAACTGTACTCACTTTACACAGTGTAATCACTATAAATTTTCATTATTCTTGAAAACAACATTGGGTGGGAATGAAAAAAGTAAATTTGAAATATATTTATCGCCACAGAAACAAAACAGGTTTATACAAACCTATTTCTAGCACTGGTAAATCCATTTCAATTAAGTAATAAATATCATAGCTACGATATTAGCCATATTACTGATGATAGTTATGACAGTGTCTAATTTTCAGAGGCATATTTATCATAATAATAGTGCTCACCTAACTCAAAAGGACTTTGTGAGGATTCATTAATATTTATACCCATCAGTGTTTTGGAAATAACAAGCGTTATATTATTTTAATTTTTACACAACTAATTAAAGCAGTATGAGGTTGTAATTGGAGCCATAAGCACAAAACCTGTTAATTCCACAAAATAATCAGACTTGGACAAAGAGTAAAAAATAGTAACACCAACAATAATAATATTCTGCTTTCTATAAGTAATGTTTTTTCCTTTCATTCATGCTCTCAGTACAAAGTCCAGGGTTTAGACTGGGTCTTTCTGAGGTCTCACCACTCCCATGAGATCTATGGCAACGGGCAGGGAGAAAAAGAAATACTAAACTCACCACATAAACTACTCTAAAAAAAATAGTTGGGCCTGCTCTAATTACAACGATGATTAATTCTTTGCAGCTTTCAGCATTATAAAAATGCATTCCTTTAACTGCAAAATAGGTAATAGCATCTGTTGTATCAGCTATAAAAGTCTCTAAGCCCTAATTGTTGTTCAGAAGACTTAGCAGTTTGGTCCGTATTAATCAGCCAGGATTTCCTGTGTGTAATTGCTCTTAACTAGCTCAAACACAGTAATGGACTGGTAAATTGGAAATGAAGAACAAATAGCTTTAAGAAGAATCTCGGCCACTTTATTTCCCCTCTTGCATTACAACAGCTATTCATAATAAAGGCAATTAAATATTCTCTATTTAATGTCTCACCATGTCACTCAAGAAAATCACTTTTCTTCTCATTTACTTTCCTCTATTTCTTTTATCACCATTACACAAACTCCATTGGTTAACTCTGACGACCACAGAAAGCTACACAAGCCCGTGGGGTTTGGTTAGTCGTCATTATTCTTACCCCATCACTCTCCCAGTCGCAGAAATGCTACTGAGTTTAAGAGGTGGTTTGTCGCTTTGCTATTTAGGAAATCCCTTTTGGAGACCACGGAGACCCACAAACGTGATTCCAGCCCAAACACCAGAGACCTCTGTGTCTCCCCGGGAGGCGCGCAGGGAGCGTGGAGCGCATCCAGCAATGCTGGTGGAGCCACGCGCTGGGCAAGAGTGGCTTTGACCTGACACCATCAGGGACAGCCTTGACCCTCTGCACCCTTTCTGCTGAGATGCTGTGGCTAAACCCCTATGTGTTTTGGGGTTGGTTACTGAACTCCATAGCCAGAGCCCCCCCCACACGTTTTGGGGAAGGATGGTTTGAAATTAAAAATTTTCTATGGGTGTATTTATTCCCCAGCGCTTTCCCAAAACTTCATCCAGTGGTTTCAGCCTCAGGTTGGACCTTGCTCTAGTGTAAAGAAACAAAAAACAAACAAACAACAGAAAAATTGCAAGAGTATTTTAAAGACAAAGAAGCCTGGCGCCTTCCCTCTGACCTTTCCAGAAAAAGAACAAATCTTCTGTGTTCAAGGTTAGAAAAGCTCCCTATTAGCACAAGGCTTACCCAGAATATTGCTGCCTGAAAGATTAAACTTCTGTAAATATAAGCACTGCAAAAAAGCATTTAGAATGAAACCTGACAGCCCGACTAGCCACAGTGCACCCACGCCAGTCTCACAGCCGCCTGCCAAGCTTCCTGGGAGAAATATATTTTAAGGAACACGCTTTAATTCATCATCCTCTAAGACGATGAAGTGATACAACAGGAAAACACACATTAGTTGCCTCAATATCTTTGCAAAATAGGTGTCTGCCAGTTCAGGGATGTGTTATTCCAATGTGGGTGTCACTGCTGTTACCCAGAGCCAACACGGAGCAGAGATGCTTCTGTGCAAATAAATAGAAAAAACCTTAGAAAAATGCTATTACTGGCAGGAAATGTCTTTGTAGCATTTTTCTTAAAGATATTTAACTTCTTTGGAGTGACAGACTATGCTTTTCTATTTTGATGTTTATTCCAAGCCAGCATTAAAAATAGAGGCTGAATCTGTCCATATTAGAATTCAGATAAATGATTAATTCGTGTGACGCATATTAAGATATTATACACATATGATTCAGATAAACGATAAAATCATGTGATGTATATTAAGATATTATACACATATGTAAAGGCAGCACAACTGTATTGTGTAAAAAAAAAAGATGAAAACACCTATACTTACAAACAATTAAGAGGCAGCTCATCACACTTATAAATGGCAAAATGTAAAGCAACGCTTTCTGACACCTATAAAATAAGTACACAATACTTTCAAGAAGTTTCTTTTTTGAAAGTATTTGTAGGTTTAAACTTTAAACAAACATCCTTTGCCAATACATTTCCTGAGATTTCCTTTGACTTTGCAACAAGGGCAACTGCCCAAGGCTTCGCTAATCAATTTATTGTGTTGCAGAAAACAGTGTAATTTGAATTTTGTCCAAGAATACAGTTTGAAATGCAGAAAATGTAAAAAGCCAACTAACATGCAATTATTTGTAGCCACAGTCTGCATACCAAGTGAAAAGAAAACTGAATAAGTGATTTAACAGTTATTGCAACTTTAATAAACAAAGAGCCACCTATCATGTCTTAAGGATGCAATATTCAAGAATGAATCTTACTACCTCTCTATTAGTATGCTTCTGTAAAAAAAAGTCTTTGTATCCTTTACAAGCATGGATCTTAAAGGAAAAAGGAGGGGGTTTAGTTTAGTTTTGGTTTGTTTTGTTTTGTTTCAGAAGACTATTTCAGGAACTCTTGCTATCATATTCTCCTATATGAATACTTGAACAATTTGCAGTGCTTTCTTACACTGAACATATGTCTAGTCACATCCTGAAATCTTCCCAAAGGCCATGTTTCCAGCTTGCCACCTTGGGTTTTCCTTTCTGGAAGAAGACACAGTGTGAGGAAGGGAGCACCTGGCTGGGTGCTGCTCTCTCTTCTCCAGCCAGGCATCTGAAGCACCAAACCCCCAGTGTTTTGCCTGCACCCCAAAACTACAGATCTGCAAGCACTGAAATGTAGAGAGAAGGATGTGGAATAAAACGTGACCAGCCCATCCCTTTCTGTCCCCATCCTCCTCTTCCTCCGTTGCCTGAACCAAGCACTCCTCTGCAGGCGGAACGCAAAGTCTGGGCTGCAAAAGCCTCTTTAACTTTGCTTCTTGCAGATACTCTGAATGTGCAGCCCTTTGATAGGTAAAGGTTGAGAATGAAAAGGGAATTTCTTATTACTGCTTTTTAGGAATGAAACTTTTTCTCTCATTATAATTTTTCTTGTTATAGGAATTTTTCTCTCGTTCTCAGAGGAACTGAGGAAGCCCTCTCCACTCGGGGCTCTTCCAGCTTGCACAACGCATCTGAGCAGTGTCAGCACAGGGCTTCCACAGCCAAAGGCCAATCTCCACTAAAAGAACTGAATTTCACAAAACGCCTCTGGCACACAAGGCAGGGGGGCTTTCAGGCAAAGGCTTTGCTTGCTCAGTGGCCATCAGGCTGTCTTCCCCATATTTAGATTTAACTTAACACTTCCACATCCATCTCCGTCTAGAACTCTGCTAAGCTTCAGGTAAGTGAAGTTGCACCAACAATGATTTCCCAGCAAAAAGTCTTTATGAATTACCTCTAAAGTTTCTGATACAGTCTTATTTGAACTTTTTCTAACACCAGGCATGGTTGTCCTGACTTTTATACCACTGTGAGTCAGGAATAACTCCAAAGATGACAGCAGAAAAATCAGATGAGCAACAGAGCCACAACATCTACTACATAAAGGACCAACAAATTTCCTTTGGTTAGCACCTGAAACTAGATTTATTTTATGGAAGAAGAATTAAAGTTGCTGGTGAGTTAATTATTTTTATTTTGAGGAATTGGTGCAATTCTAGATTATGGAAACAAAATGTATGGGTCTTATAGTTTATCCAAGTAGTACAGCATAGCTATAATTCAAACATTTCAGGTCTTATACCAGCAGAATTTAAAAAGCAAATAAATATTATTCATGCCCAAGAACTGCTTCCCATGTGTCTGATTCTTTAGTCATCATTTAAAAATGACTCATCACACTTTTCTCTTTTGAAGTTTGGTAGAAAATTCACCCTAATCTAAAACTTAGTAGTAACCCAACAGTGATTTCTTACGAATGATTTATACCTAACCCTCCGAAGAAAAGGATTTATAATGAAAGTGATAGCTCAACCCTAACTGCAGCACTGGGAACAGCGACACCATAATTAATGTATTATTTCAGTTGTGGGAGCCACTGACAGTTGATTTTTGTTCTTGGGAAGAAATTTATAGTGTGACTGAAAAAGGCACCATGGAAAAAAAATTACACAGAAGAGGAATAGAAATCCTTGTAGCAAAGACATGTCCTTACAATCCCCCTCCCAAAGACTATAAAATCCTGGCAATGACAGTGTTTCCTCTACGGTGTAATTTGTACCTTTCTCCTCTACTAGATGGCAGTATGACATGCTCAGAACATCTAAGTGAGGGGTTTTCTTTCTTTGTTTCATAGGAAGCAATTAATTTAAAATCTCATCTTACTGGCATAGAAGGGGGTGGGGGAAAGCCCACTTCTGGCTGTATATTTTGAAATCCAATCTATTTACTTACTGGTTCAACATTAAAAGCAAAAAGTGCATATTCCCGGTCAGGTGACACTTCATATCGAATAGCCTTTAAGGAGACCTAGAAAATAAATCATACATTGAAATAAATATTTTTCAGTTTGCAAGCCAATAACATCTAGAACTAATTGTTATGACCACGTTTCTAATGATGAAGAACACTGACAGACTAAGTGTCTTGAAAAATAATACATCACATCTCTTTTCAAAACCCAGAAATGTTACGTGGGCACACATATGCTCCCATAAGAGAAAGCATAACTGCACTGTGACTCAGACCAGGCAGCTATCTCAAAAAATAAGAATTTTCCTTACAAACCTACTGCACAGTGGCTGATAGGGCAGCTGTGGGCAGCAGGTAGTAGAAAACCCTGATAAATGACAATTTATTAATTCCCTCTCATTCCCTGTAGTCACTGGCCAAAGCGCTGGAGATAACAAACAGTAAATACCTGCTGGAGCAAATTATTATAAAGAGACACCACTACCTGTCTCGATTAAGACAACACTGAGGAGAACTATCCCATTTTCCCCAGTTAAAAAAGTCTTTGGGATGCTGTGGTGATACAGCTTTCCAGTTGCACCCTGACCTGGGTTCTGCAAAAAGCTGTGCTGTAAGTCTTACTAACAAGAAGAGATGCCAAAATATCTCAGACTTGCCAGGAATTACCTTTTCCCTGTTCCACTTTTCATTTGTATAGGGCAGACATCCCTTCTCTTTTCTAGTGTGTTTCAATATAATACGTTGCTGGCGCACCAAGGTCAAAGAGAGGTGCCACTAACACGCCGCTCATCCACTGCCTTTTAAATCTCATCCTCTCACCTAACAAATTAGATGCAAGTCCTTGAGACATTCCCGAGGACCAAACTGGAAGGGGGAATTTGGGCTTCAGGGAAATGCCCAGCACCCCACTGGGAGAGTCCTCCCCAAGGCCAGCGAGGCTGGGGGCGGTGCGGGGGGAACCCAGGGGACAGCCAAAGGCAGAGGGGGCTGATCACAGAATCATAGAATAGTTTGTGTTGGAGGGACCTTTAGTCCAACCCCCCTGCAATGAGCAGGGACATCATCAACCAGATCAGGTTGCTGAGAGGTACAACCTGACCTTGAATATTTCCAGGGATGTGGCATCTACCACCTCTCTGGGCAACCTAAAGGGGTTGATGGGCCAGCGTGGATCAGGATGGGGGGTGCCAGGGGAGTGTGAGAGCCAGCAGTGTCAGAAGACAGATTTTATTTACTGTTATATTAATAACACGGAGAAAGGAAAACATGCCGAGGTAGCAAAAGTTTTTTTGACCCAGGGCTGGGAAGGAAGAGGACAAAGATAATTTTCCTGTATGAGGTGTAACAGTGGCTCTTGTATCGGGACTTTTTGGATTAATGTGGAGGTGATGTTCTACAGATTTATTTACCGAGAGGGCAGAGGAGCAAGGGTAGAACAGGCAGTAGGGAGGCCATGGCATGAAAAAGTAGGATTATCTCGTAACACTGTGCTTTTCTTACAAATGGCAAAAATTAAAAACCAGGGGAGTAAACAGAGGCCAAATGGAAGCAGTTTGACTTGAGCAGACCTTGACGTTAAAGGAAGCCAGCTCATTCCTTTACCCGTAGCAGAATTGTAAAGAAAGGGGTGACACTCTGGTAAAAGAGGATTGCTTGTGTGATGTAGCAAAGGTTGAAGGTTCAATGGCAGCATGTGAGCTTTAAGGTTGGGTCCTGTGATAATAATTCAGTGATAAATTCTTTGTCTCATTAAAAAAGAATTAATACTGTACTTGAGCTTTGTATGAGTCATATACTCATACTGCAAAATATAATCAACCTGGAATGTGGTTTTATAGTTTTCTTGTAGATTTACTTTTAGCTTTTGAGTTTCTAAAGCTGTTTTCTGCCGATCTTGGGTCATTAAGATAAGTCTCTGTTAGCCACCCTCTGCTTTTGTAGTTTTGTAATGATACAGTACAACAAAAACACCTCAAGTTAATCAAAAACTTACTCACTACATAAGTGACAATTTTACCAGGATGTTGTGATTCATATCTCATTGTTGGAGAAAACATAAGTGTATTTTACTTCAGAAATTAACTTCTTACCAGCAATATTGAAAACGCTCTGACATTTAATGTACTAGCTTCTGCCACAATGCTGGCTTCATCTACTACAAAAAACAATGCTACAAACCACTTTCATCATTATAAATAATACTCTGTATCAGCTGTGAATTTATTTTCTTTTCATTCATTTTAATAGCCACCTACTAACTTCTTTTCCCAACAATTTCTTAGCGTTTCTCTCATATGCAGCTCCACTTCCATTCATCAACACTATTCATTAACAACACTGAAATTACATTTTAACCATTAGGCAAGAAAAACCAGCAAATCCACAAATTAAAAAGTAAGTATGTGCACGGAGGAAAGTGGAGAATGCTACCAACAGACAGTAAATTGTATCAATTGTCTTTTCTACTAAGCATGCTAAAACGAGAATTATGCATCTTCCAATTATATATGATATGCAAGACTAGCTTCAAATATCTATATGATACTTTCCTGTAGTATGAAAGGAACTGAGCTTGCAGAATAATAACAAAAGCTGGAGTTCAATTTCATATTATCAGTCATTGCGTAGCCCATAGTATTACTGGTGTATTGCTTCTCCTTGACAATATACGAACTTGAAACCCAAGTCATTTTCTGCTTTACTGATCCAACTGCAGGAGACCTGTGAAATTCTGCTACTCATTATAGAAAATACTTACAATTTTTTTGTTTTCTATTAATATTGTTGAATTGTTAGTTTCGACATTCCTCAGAATCACTGTGCCATTCTGGTCTCTATAAATGAATTCATTATCTGCAAGGAGGAAAAGAAAAGAACATTAAGGAAATCTGAAATTGTCTGTTTGTGTAGAACCTAATTATGGGCTTGAACCAAAAGTACTGCTAGGAACTTCTCTCTAAAGAACAGAGATTTTTTTTTTTTTTAAATGCAGCCATTGCTGTGATGTTAAAGTGGCTTCCAGGTTAGTCATTAAACAACACAGTTAGTGTTTGTCACATGTTTATTCTGCCATTAAACAACACGGTTAGTGTTTGTCACATGTTTATTCTGCCACACTTTCCCAAAGCTGAATGCAAGAGCGTGACTTGTTTTGAATGTACACACACAGCTTGCTATATTGTTAGTGTAGGAAAAACACAAGGTCGAAAAACATTCTTTATGCTTAAAGGTTTCCAAGATCCTCGGTCTCTGTTGGAGTTTAATAAGCCAGACGCCTAGAAAGTCTCTGAAAGTTAAAGGCAAATCACCCTCTAACAAAGCAGATTCTTGAAGCTAATATTGTGCAGATCTTCCAGCTCTGCCATTTGTCCTGCAAATTAATACCAGAAGGAGATGTATGCGAAGACATTGCCATTTTCACATAGAACAAGACAAAACGGCTTGTTCCCATTGCACTTTGGGATTACCCTAGCACTCAGGACATCTGGACAAGGACAAGGACAAGAATCCCCCATGGTAGCTGCTGCACAGGCAGGAGAGAGTCTCCAGCTCAAAGTTTAAAACATACTTGACAGAAAGTCTGGGGTAGACGTATGAAAGACACCAAATGAGGGTCGGGTGGCAGGTCAAAGGTTCAGGATAAAAAACATTACAACAATAAAGGGCTGTGATCTTGTCAGATGTCATAAACTGAAGTTCAAGTCTGATCAGTGCTTACATGCACTGCCCCACAGATAAAACATAAAACATAAGTCCTAAGTCCCAAGAACATTGCCATTAAAAGCTTCAGGAGATCTTCTTGACACAGGAGAAGGGTTACTGGTTTTTTGCAACCTGGCTAAACTACGATTGAGAACTGGTGGATCCTACCAAACTTCTGCCTCCAGTTTTAGCTAGGGCAGCAATTCCTCATTGCCTACTCTCACTGTGGCTACCCCAGGGTGGCTACCATGGTGCATCCCACAAGTGTTAAGGACACATGAATGGTTAAACATTACCCATGGGTTGTCCTGGGATGAGTCAAAGGTGAGTTTAAATCCTACCGGATTCATAAAAGCACAGACCCAGGTCATTGTAACCACAAACAGATGCACGCTGCCCAGCTCAAGGTAACCTGTTGAAGACAACACTGGGTCCAGAGACCCAGTTCTTCCAAAATTTTGGTGTACAGACCTATCATACTCCCTCCTTATCCGCGTTTCAGTCTTTTTTAGTTTCTAAATTGGTGATGACAATCCTCATCACAGTCATTAACCATCTTTGTAACATGCTCTGAAAGTGCAGACAAAAAGCTTCTACACTCTACTTAATACTATCAATAAAACCAGTCATCTCCTACATATCACAGTTCTACATGTAAGTGTAAGAAGAAAAAATCTTTTCTGAGATTGGGATGAATCAGATTCTGTGAGGCCAAACTGTTGCTGCAATATGGATGATCCTGTCCAAACAACAAGATTTTAGAGACTTAAGATTCTCAGTGTCCAAATCACAGCAGCAACCCTTCAGACTCATAGGCAAAGTTCTCAAAACATCTCTTTCTTTTAATTATGGAGTAAATTTTATCAACACCTTCAGTCCTGAATAAAAAATGCAGGATCTGAATTAGATTAAGACTTGCATTTGAGACCAGAATAATGAAGAGAGTTCCTGTTTGGATTTGACAGTATTAAAATTTTGTCATTAGTTCTGGAGTGTTGTCCTAGGGCATGGCATTTTCATAAGCATGCCTGATTATATTCAGGACTTTAAAATATTGCTCCATATGATTTATGACTGAACAAACAAAGATTTTTCAGCCTGGAAAAGAATGATTCAACAGAACTAGGACAGGAGTTGAAAAAGTCATAAGCAGCATGGAGAAGATAAATAATGAATGTTCGTTCCCTGCCTTTTCCAAAATAAATATTGGGAGGTACTAAATGACACCAGCCAGTGACAGGTTCAACACAAATAAAAGGGATTATTTCTTCACGCAGAAGGTAAACAAACTGTGAAGTCTCAGTCCCAGAGTAGAGCGGGTGCCAGGATTGCATTTGGGTCCAAACAAGAATTAGAAAAATGGAAGAAAAATCCATCCCAGATTATGGGTCTTGAGGGGAGACGCTTTTCAGAAAGCCCTTGAACCTGAGATTGCAAGGGACCTGAAGCATATCCTGAATTATCACCTTGAGAAATTCACTCGCTTTTAAAAATCTTCCCTAAGCATTTGCTCTTGTCCCAGGCCAGATACCAGAAGAGACGATCTCTGGGGTCTGATCCAGCACCGACTTACTTACAACTTCAACTTTCAGCTTCTGTGTCCGGATACTAAAGAAACGCCTTTATGTCAACAATTTAGGAGGTGATACAATAAAAGGTGTTAATGCTCCCTGCACACCTGGCCCATTTATATCCTTAGGCCGTTAAGGCTGAAGCATCATTTGTTATATGAGGAAAGTACACCGTCCAAATTTTTATTTTCAGGCATTCCAGAAATAACAAGAATAACTAGGCTGAGAGGCAGAATATTACCTAATTATCAGACATTTTGAAAAAGATTACTGCTTTAATAATCACCCTATGTCAGCAACACAGAATGTTTTCCAATTACATACTAAGTTCTAGACAGAAAAATCACATTTTAAATATGGCCAGCAAAACATTTGGATAATTGTAAGCTTCTCAGGATATTTCCTAATTACAGAAAAAACTAGTGATGAAACTCAGCTCAAAGGTCAGTACACAGGTAAAGTAGCTTATTAATCTAATGAGTCCATGGGGCTGCTAGTATTTGGTAGCTGTTTCTTGAGCAATGCATGAACTGATGGAAGTTACACTACTGCCCATAATGACATTGCTACTAAACTTTTATTGCTCCCTATGCTCCAAAAAACCATAATACTTTAATAAACTGTGAAACTTCAAGATGATTACATAAAAGTTGCTCCACAGTTGGAAGTAGGAGATGAAAAACTTTCCCATTATTTGTTAAAGTGTAACAAGTTTAAAATCAGGTGCTAATCTGCTGCATGTACTTCTGGTATGAATAAGGAAGAATAAATGAAGCAACGCTGATTTGTTAGGGCTGCAAATCTTGCTATTATATTCAATACAAGCCATCAACACAGCATCTGAATTAATGAAGAGAAAATTGGTCTGCTTAAGAGAAGAACAAATTGATCTGCACTATATTCCAAGCAAAACACTGTGAGGTTTAGCTGGTCTGTAAGTCGTATTATCTTAGTCCTCAAAAGAATCAATGAATAATATTCTAGGACTTCTGTTTTGAAATGTGTGATTTGTTCCAGGGCAAGAGCATTTATTTAAATGGGACATACCTCAATCAAAGACAAAAAGCAATGCAGCAGCCTCTGTCTGTAATGAATTCTGTCCAGCGAGCTGATGAGAATTTGCAGCCTGATTTATAGCTGTCACCACAGCTGATAAAGGTCATCACTGCATCTCATTCTTTATACCTGCCTTTCTTTGGGGCTGATGTTCAGTGTAAATGATGCTGAAAACTGTAACTTTCAGGCATAAAGCCATTTATTCCATTATAGAATGGATTTCTTCAACAGCAGAGTTCACTTCGCCAACTCCCCCCCCTCTTTCAACTTCCAGGAAATTGGCTGGTTGGTACAATATATTATGTGTCTGTGAGTGTGGACACAGATATGTAGTCACACTTACAAAAGTGACTGATTACAAAAAGCAACGATTACTAGAAATAACGGAGCAGCCTTGGTGCTGTACGGAGTGAGTGTAGAGGAATGGGGCATCTTTGGCAGAAATTTTTAAAAACCTGCTAAGCAGAATGGGTGAAATCAGGACACCCAAGACCAATGATATATCTGCAGTGTCAGAGTTTCCCAGCTTCTTTGTACGCATCTTTCTTACATTCAGTCAGGAAATATGCTCATGGAGAAAACAGATCTAGCGACAGGGAGCTCATGTCCCTTGCAGTCGCTGAGGATGGCACACACGTGGTTTTGCTTAGCCAGGCAGCGCTGCCCACTGGCCTCTTGTTTAGGGCAAAACAAGACAAAATATTGGGATTTCTCTTAAGAGAATAACGCATTATGCACT
The DNA here is from genome assembly GCA_013401315.1 of Balaeniceps rex. Taxonomy (NCBI): domain Eukaryota; kingdom Metazoa; phylum Chordata; class Aves; order Pelecaniformes; family Balaenicipitidae; genus Balaeniceps; species Balaeniceps rex. Next base: position 59,291 of record VYZW01045039.1, on the reverse strand, counting down.
ATGGCCCCAGTGCAGGTTTTGCATTTTCAGGCACGCTCCCTGGCCAACCCTTCCCAAGGTTTTACCATCAGAAAAGGCATGGGGTCTCTGGAAACCTGCCCATGGGTGCTGCCATGATGCTGAACCTGGAACTGGCAGTGGAAACTCAGGAGAAAGATCATGAGGCCATCACTGGTATCATTTGAGGACCCCAAATCATCAGCTCAATATGCAGAGGCAGCCTAAGCAGCCAACAAAACGCTGGACACCATCAAGAGAGCAAGACAGCATGGATCATTTGCAATGATATAAAACAAAGGAGTACAAAAATTCGTGGACAACTGAAACAGGCAGATATTAAAGGAAATAGGCGGGATACACCATCTGTCATCCCTAATGCAGGGCTGCCTCATTATGGACCGCTAAAAGGGGCCAGGCTCAAGTCCAACATAGCATCAGCTATTGCCGTGGTTAGAGACCCAGCACTGGGCTAGAGGAGCCCTTGCCTGAGCCAACACCGCTTCTTTTTACATTGCTAGGTGTCAGGCTGGGCACCAGACTAAACAGCTCACTACAGCGGGCAAGAGGGTCTGGGACAATTTTACTTCTAGAAGGAGTAAGTTTGAGTGCTGGCGGTGCAAAGTTGAAGGAATTACATCCAGCTACAGGAACACAGATTTGCATTAGCGTCAGTGCTCACGAATTGATGGCTGTACAGCTTCTCTGATGAGACTCAGTAAGTACACACTATGAGATGAGAGACTGGTTTGTAAGATAATAGCAGGACCCGCATGCTTTTGAGGAGAAATTTCATTATTTGTCAGAGATTATGGAAAGCAGAACTATGTGATAAAATATGAGAAGGAATAAGAATTTAAATCCAGCTCTAAAAAAACATTTTTCATGAAATTGTAATTTTCTATCAGTTTAGCAACTGACGAATGAAAAGCAGAGAAAAAAAAGTTATAAAATTCACACGCAGCAAGTCAGCAGTAAGAGTTAGTGAAAGGCAAAAGGTAGTATCAGGACTGTTAGGACAGCTCCAGTCATTTAGAGCCACAGACTTAGAGGAAAAGGCAAATTCTCAAGTCCTGTAGTTTCAGATCCACAGACATGAAAGATAATTGAATGAGTCTCAGTCTGATGAAAGTCGGCGTTGAGGGAATTATCATTCTCAAACCCTAAGATTAAGGAAGATTGGTGAATAAAGGAAATTTAAGTCCTGAAGTTGTTCTGAACCGTTTCAGATAAATGAGCCTCCAGATACCAGCATGACCAGCAAGGTTGGCAAACAAATTACCCCGTGTCAAGAGAGCAGATGGCAGCACGCCCTGCGGGAGCGAGCCCACGTCATTCCCCGGGGACTGAGGTCACACTGCACCAGGCCACGTGCGCTGCTGGGATGGAGCTCTGCGCTGGCACAGCGAATGTCACCGGGCCACCAAGAGAGGACTGGCACTCTTATTTCTCATCCCTGCTGCTGTAGGAAGGTCCTTGCTCGACCTGACCTCGGGCATGACCCACGGCAGCTGGCAGGCAGTTTGCATCTGATGGGCTTTACAGTGGGGTTAGAAACCCTGAAAGAGTCCTCTGGGCTTTGCAAGAAGTGAAAACACCGTATTCTGTTCAACCTGATGAACCGCAGTTTCCAACTGCAGCTGGAAACGAGCCAAGAGCCTGATTTTATCACCCTCTCTCTTCCAAAAAGAAAAGCTGTTGTGGGGTTTTTAATGACTCAAAGCAGTCGGGACTTTAGAATTTTATCTTACATCTGAAGGACAAGCCTTCCACCAGCCCTGCAGCCCTGCCTGCCGCGGTGCAGGGCATCGCTCGGCAGCCAGCCAGGCTGAGCCCCCCTTTGCTGACGCAATGGCAGCACCTGAACCAGCCGAGGGTTCCTTGGAGTCCTCCCAGGCAGGTATCGACCAGACACAACTGGTTAGCGCTTACCATCTAACAAGACAACAGGCAGGAAGGTTGCAACAGTAGGACAGATGTTTTTTCAGACAGAGTTGGTATTTTTAGACTGGCAATGATATGTACTACAGTCGTATTCATTTGGAAAAATACATGAGGATGAGGCAGTGGAATTAAAATTTTAAAAATCTTCCACTTGTTTAGCATCCCAGCAAGTTTTTTGAAGGGCCCGCTGAGCCCCAGCACAGTGGATGGAGACCAGAGGTGGGGAAGGGAGTGGGTGCACCCCTCGGGTGGGCTTGGGCATCTCACAGCCCTCACCCCCAGCACACACACACCGGGGCCAAAGAGAAGGGTCCAGCTGGAGAAAGCATACCCGGATTATCCACAGCAGACCTGTGGCATGCAGGGAAAAAAAATACTGGCTTATAGCGATTACCCATGTTTGCAGGATCAGGGGAGGCTGCCAGTTTACACTCAAACACAGTATGTCTCTGTGGGAACGGCGTCACGACTGAAGCGGGTACCCGAGCAGGCTGTGGGCTTGGCGGTGGGGGGTGTTCGCTGCTGTGACTGTCGGCATTCGCACCCGCAAGCGAGCCCACGCGCAGCAGAACCCCGAGGGGAGAGAACAGCCCGCCAGAGCCAGGCAAAGCACCAGCGTATACGTTAAGTACAGTCATCCGCACAGCTCACGCGAGCATCTCGCACGGAAAGTAAACTGTGGGGGACTTAGGATTTCCTGTAAAAAAAGTGCTTTCTGAGTGAGACAGGGAGGGAATAGGACAAGCTGAGGTTAACAGGTTGCTGTGCGTGGGACCAAGACCTTAAAAACCCCCTTAATCCTGCCAGATGCAGCGCAGCACAGGCCTGTTATCTTCAGAGACTGGTTTTGAGAGAGAGAGCCTGAGGGTTTGGGAAATAACGGAAGCGGAGAGGAAAACGACAGAACAGGGTAAATTCACAGAGGAAATGAAAACTGTTAGGAAAAAACAGCAAACATTAACAAGAAGCACCAAAGAAGAGGAAACAAGGTTGAGCATGATATAAGCAGGGAGAAGGATGAGCACAGACAGGCTTAGAGAAATACTTATTTTACTTTGCTTTCATGAAAGGGGAAATTGTATCTTATTTAGTAGGCCTGCAGGATTATTGACCCACTCAGGACAATATCTGCCTAACTGGAGTCACGTACCTTTGCATGACAAGGAGAGTGACCCCCCAGGACCTGCAATCCCGGGGGCAGATATGGTTTAATCCTCAGAAAAGCACAGGGAATAGATATTCAACAAATGGTAGGACCACGAAGCTCCCTAACTGCTGTAAAACTTAACCACATAGAAGATAATGCAAAATAAAAGCACAATCAGTCCCGGACGGAAGCCTATTCGGGTGTCCAGACAGATGCAATCCCAAATTCAGGTGGAAAAGACGACCATTGTGATGATGCATTTAATACTACGATCTGTTGTTCTTTCAAGGCATGCTGCAGTGCACCTATTTGATATTTATAGCATGTACCCATAGACAACTGAATCTGAAATTCCCTCCCCAAAGCAGAAGCCAAGCCTGTTTTGATACCGAGCTGCTTCCCAGAGAGAAAAAGCAGGGAAGGCTTCCCATCGCCTGTCCCCTGGTGCCGCAGTGAGCTGGCTCTGGGATGACAGAGAGAGGGAGGGAAGGAGCACGAGTGGTGAATGACAACAAAACTCCATTTCCATACCCACAGCTTCCCCCCACCCTCAGTGAGAGCTGGTCCTTAGGTCCTCAGAGACTTTGGCACCTGTAACTCGTCACAGCTCCCTGCTTTTTGTCTTCAATCCACCTGCCCTCCACCAGCAACTCCTTTTTCTTCAGCCTTGCTACTCTGCAGTGCAGAAACAAGCAAGAGTCTGTTATACTTTGTGATGCTGATGCAAGGGAGCAACAGGGGACGGAGAACAGCTTGCCTTTAACAACATCGCTACAGCCTTTAATTCCAATAGACAACTGAAATCCCATTTTTATCTTTCTAGCATTATGGGTCATTATCCTTTTACTGTTTCCAGCATTTTTTTTTTTCACGCAAGAGGCTGAAAGGAAAACTTCTTTAAATAGGTGATTTACCGTAATTTAGCTAAATGCTGTATAACACATCACATTGGTACATTAAGTTAGTGCAACGTGATAGAATGTGCTTTATTATGCAAGAAGTGGTTTTAATAGCGCTTTCACAGTAGTACTAGTAAAATAAAACACAATTATAGCTCAGGAAAATTCCCATATCAATGTGCATCTCTAGCAGGCTTGTAAATTAACTTGTCAAAAGCTCGAAGAAGGCTGAGTCCTGGGAAAACTTAAAACTATAAAAATCAGTAATTCAAGTCTGTTTCTCTTTTTTGTCTGATCCCAAATCTTTCAAGATCCAAACTCAAAAAAAAAGCTTATTCGGTCTCATTGAGAGAAGACCTCAGCACCAAGCCTGAAATCCAGGCAAAGCACACCTTTGAAATTTCAGTCCCAAATTTGAAACCAGGTACAATTCTGCTGCTGCCTCTCATTTACGAGACTGAACTCCGCTTCAAAGAGCCCCAATCTGGGAACTCTGTAGGCTCAGATCACAGCTTAGTGGCACAGGCATGAAAAGCTACGTCCATGTGAGAAATAGAGAACTTGTTTCAACTTCAAATAACACCTCTTCCCTGCTTCTACATGCTTTTATAACACAGGGAGGGGGGAAAGAGAGACACTACAATTAGGAAAAAAATGAATGAGAAATCCTCTGGAGTAAATCCATTTTGACTCCATCCAGGGAAAATCGTCCTGATTACAAAACTGCTGCAAAATCCTAACAACAACAGTAAAAACCTACATCTTGCTGCTTGCTGCCCTCAGTTTATCTCTCTGTAATGACTGACAGCAGCGTGGGGACTTTGCAGCACGCTGAGCTGACTTTGGCGGATTCCAGAGCTGAGAAACCTTCCTCAGAAATTCTCTGCCATCTTCTTTTCTTGTTCAGTTGTGCTCATGCCACGGGCTCTTCAAACCCTAGACGTTATAGCAGGAAAAGTGCAGATGACCCCTAGGTTACCTGAGTCTGGACAGCTGGAGATACCAGATTACACTCGTCCCTTTGATTCCCTGCCAGAAACTTCCCACATTCAGCACAGGCCAAAAGCAATTTAACCCTAAAAACTAATTTCCCAGGAAACGCTCCCTGATGCTTTTATCCACATCCCACATATTTTTTTCATGGTCTCACCATGCGTCTAAACAGCAAAACAAAGTGCGGACAACAGGCAGTGTGTATCAGCTCATCCCAGCTCCGTAATGTGGCTGGCATGGGTGGCGCAGCCCCAAAACCACAGCGGCAGAGACTTTATCGGGCATATAAAACCTCCAGGGCTTTTCCCATAGTAGTTGCTAGCTCATATGAGAGCCCAAGGCACCATTCCTGCTTGGTCGTCCCCACCTTGCCTGCTCTGTGCAGGTAACTTGCTCCAAGTGCTCCCCTGTTGTCCCCCAGGCCAGCGCAGCATCGCTCGGCGACCTCTCTCTTCTCTGCGAAACGCACCGGGTCTTATCTGCCTCATTTAGTTCAGCTTCACACAGGGGAGTGCATAACCCAAAGTGTTACACATAAATGTAATAATCCGTTTGACACTGAGAAGAAAAGGAATCCATGAATAAATTTTCATTAAAATGTGACCCCACAGCTTGCTTTCTTAGCTCCTCTGTGCATTTCCTTGCCTCCTTCTCTTTGCCCCCAACCAAATTACACTTGTTAGTGGCCGTGATGGAGAGAAAGAACATATAAAGTGGTTGTTTTTCCTTTTCATTATTATTATCGTGGGCAGAGTACAGGAATTTCAGTACAGATTGAATGAGATCTTTGTATATCAACAAGCAAATTTTCTGTGTAGACAGCTCTGGTTAAAGTTTTAATTATCTTTGTGTGCCATATTTCACGATCCCTTTTATGTTACTCTATCATTTCAGTTGTGTCTGGCGAAGTATGACTCTGCTGAAGTCCAACTGTAAAAGGAGTCTGGCAGAGCCATGGCCATCATCCTGACTTCAGGCTTTTGAACATCAACGTAGATAAGACATGAATTCCAACACCCTACACATTTTGGCTACTGGTGTGTGATTACTGGCTTTGGACTGGTCACAAGAGGGCACCATATTACAGAGCCGATGGAAACACTTTCAACACTTGCAAAGAACCATTAATAAATAATTGAATGTGATGGTGGGCAGAGGACCTGGCAAGGAACAGCAGCTGGAGGGGAGCAGAGACTCCCCACACCAACTGCAAGGGAACCGCTAACGGGAGGAGCAGTTTGCAATTATACATACAATCCATCACTTTTAAACTAACTGATGAGGGAATGAAAAAATTAGTGTCCGCTAAGTATATCGTTTTCCCTTAACATCTCAAATAGGTTTGCCTGCAGTGACTAGGCCAGCTCCCATGCCAAATCCCAGAAATGATTCCTGAATTTTTTATTTCACCTGTTCTTGTTCCTATTCCTCTCTCTGCCAAGGAACCAACATCGTGCATCATTCACTGCCTTGTGTGATGCTGGTCTTGAATCAGTAGTGATTTGCTGCTAAGAGGGCAAACGTGCTGATGCAGGTGCTGAAGCAAAAGAGCAGATACGAACACCTGGTTTAAGTGCAATGGATGAAAAACGGCTACACCAAAAGAATGACTAGTCCTTTCTTGAATCCTGGTCAACCTTTTGTCCAAAAATATCTTCCCAGTGGGTTCTCAATGGGTTAACAACTTTCAGCAGATGGCATTAAAACCAAAGAATGCCCTTTTTCAATGAAAAGAACTTGACTTCTTCATATTTTTCTTTTTTTTCCTATACCCTTACATAATTTCTTTGTTACTCAGGGCAGTTCTTTTTATCATGCATTTCCATGCTTCTGTCATGGTCTTTATCCTTCTCTGGCCGATGTCTATTCCCACTACAATCTATCTTTTTTGGATGGAGCAACCCAAACTCACTGTAGTGATCAAGGTGATAATGTCCCTCAAACTGGATAAAAACATGCTATTTTCAGTATTGCTCTCTCCTGAATATAGTCCAATATAATTTCCCTTAAAAAAGTTGATTGCAGCAGAAAATTGATTGTATGTTCTCAGTTTCCTGCCCTAGGAGAAGGGAAGCAAATATAAAATATGGAATTCTAATAAACCCTCTCATGTTTTTCATATTCATACTATTCTGGCTTGATAATTTAGCCGTATTAGCCATTCTGTGTCTGTTAGGAAAAAAAAAAATCAGGAATATGACAATTATTGGTATATAATTCTACTTATAAAAATATCTTCCTTTGTGAGGCATTAGAAATAGAAAAGAAATAAAGAATAAATGTTAAAGGTTAATTTGTTTTAAGGTCATATCTTATGCATGCTACCAAATTTGGTAGCAGCTAAATGCTTTGAGGCAAAAGGTAACAGTAAACTCTCACAAATGCTGGCCCTAAAATTAAAACCTGGAGAAAGGAAGATATGGAACACATGGAACACATATATGTACACACATACTGTTGGTGATATTTTAAAAAAAGCTTTTAAGACATTTTTTATGTCACAGTTCACAGCCCGCACTCCCACTGGGAAGGAGAATAAGGAAGCAAAAGATACCTCCAAACTATTAATAAGGGTCCTGGATTATGCACAAGTATTCCAAGAAATACGTCTTATAAAATGAGTCAGTCCACCAACCAAAGCAATAATAAACACCAGCAAAAACAGCTTCGCATGGCCCAGCGCACGTGCATTAGCCCCACCACGGTGCGGATGGGCCAGCTCAGCCCCTGCTGGCTCCGCTCTGCTGATGTTGCCAGCTGGGTGAGCAACCAGCGCCAGCTGCAAGAGCAGGTTTTGGGCATGGGCTCTTGTCCACTAGAAAAGAGGAAAATCGACTGCTGAGTAGAGAATAAGTGTTTATTAGGGCAATAATAAATTAGACTATTGGAAAAATTTCTGGACACTTTGTCCAGGTAGAATTGGTGGAGGTTATATATGTTTGTCCAAGTCTTGCTGGCCCTTCTCAGCTCGCCTGGAGGTACCATGGTATTCAGATATTCCTACAGTGCCTGCATGGCAAGGCCAACACTTCCAAGCGGCACCTGGACTGACTTACTCTGCATAAATGACCACACTGAACATAACTGCAATGAGCCCAAAGTCTCTTTGAACTGCCGGATTTACCACCCCTGCAATGTACAGTTGATTTTTTACAAGGTCCAATGCACGCCAAAATAACCATAATTTATCCACTAGATCCAAAATTCTGCCCTTTATGGGGAAATTGCTTCTGAGCCGAAACTTTTTTTTCTCTTCTTGGCTTGAGCTTTTAAATTTCCCACTGCCTTTTTACTAGACTTTGTTTACTTTTTTCCCGTCCATGCCATTGTAATCTGCCTTCCCTGGAAAGTGAAAATGCCTTGAAGCTGATTAGCCAGATTTTGTGAATTATTACAAATCTTAAGCATTGACAAATCAGGTATAAGGCTTCAAAAGAACTTGATATTTTTAAAATATCTTTTCTAATGAAATTAAACATTTCATTTACCTTCCAAATATGTTTAGCTTCCAAAGGTCCTTTTAGATATAATTTTAATAATGTCTTTGAGTACTAAAAATTTTAAGATTTATTTCATTCTGTTTTTGAATCAAAGTATTTTTGTAAGTCACCTGTCCCCAGAAGCTGGGACTTTAAGTCAAGTAGCAAAATGAAAATTTGGCATCATACCCAGCTGGGAGTGTTGTGAAGGCAAACTCCCTGCACAGCCATACGCAAACCTGGTTACATGTTCAGCTCTTTCTCTCCATCAATCAAATGTTCTAGGGAGTTGTTTCCCACTCTCCTTTTCCTTGTATTTTGTCTTCCTTCTTCCATTTCCTCACACTTGTTGTCTTACCTTGAGTGCTTCTTACTAAGCATGAGACTAGAAGTGGCTTTTAAGAGGTGTTGTACTCTGATAATCAGGGCTTGTTTCTCAGCATGCACTTCTGTCTTGGGATCACTTACAGGACCACCTTATTTTCTATCAGAGATTATCCCTCGTTACTAGCAGTGGAAAGAGATGTCAGCAAAGTAACCAGTTTTAAAACTCAGGGCATGAGTATAGACTCAGTACTGGTTTCATGTAAAACTATCGAAGTCCTGCTGGGGAACTATATCGTGTGATTTTATGGCACGGTGATCACTCAGTGGTATAACTTGGTACCGGGACCTATAGATTTTAACTCTAACACAGTGAAAAATCTTTTGGCCTTTCTTTGGGGTCAAACAAATTATATTACATGGACGCACGTGCCTTAAAGCGCCATGAAACTCAAATCATTTGAACACATTTGAGAAGCCAACCCCAATACTTCCATGTAATCCTTGTGTGTAGTTGCCATCCCATCCTCTCTAAAATGATATGTCGGAGATGGAAAACACTCAAGAAATGACAAGGATGATCCAAGGTACTGATCTATGGGCCATCAAGCAAAGCAAATAGGAGCAAGCTCCCAAGTAAGCAAAAGGAAGCATTTCTTCATGCAACATGTCTTAGGCCAGTGAAACTACTTGATGAAGGACATGGTGGATGCAAGAGGCTCTGGAGGACACTTGGCAAGTGACTTGGAAGACAAATACATTTGGGGTTACTAAATAGAGAAACTACAAGAGGATCTGGTAATTCCCTAACGTAGAAAGTGCATGAAGCTTGCTGCGCTCTTACTCATCCTTGTGCACATGCACATTGCTTCTCTTGGAAACAGGATTTGGGGCTGGGCAAAACCTAGGTCTCTTCTGCTCTTAACAGAATTTTCACTGATGTGAGATTTGTATATCTACATTGTAAAGTATAATTATATTCCCTTGATCAGTGATAATTATCTCATTCTAAATTTCTTGTAATGAATTTTATAAGTCTGGTACTATTTCTTGTAAGGAAAAAAAAAAAAAAAAAAGTACTGCTTCTTACATGTTCAACAGCTTAATGCAGTCAGGAGATCCAAACTCACCAGAGACTTTCTTCCTTAGATAAGTAAATCTTTGCCTGCTAAATTTTCAATTACAAATATCTGATATAAAGTTTAATCACCAGAAACACAGTATTTCCCTTCTCCAAATTATGAAATTATGGTATCTCAGCACATATTTATTTAATGTTCATTAAAAGGAAGAAGTAGAAGAATATATACTGCTCTAATTATCCTTGGTAAGCACTCCCTGTTCAACAAGTGTCCAAGAGCAGTCAAGCAAGCTCAGGGAAATCTACTGAGGTAGGAGAATGTGCTTTGCACCAAGTAAAAATCTTCAACAAGGAATCAGACAGGGCAGTAGGAAAAATGTAAAATTGCCTTGGTTTTAAAAAAAAAAAGTAAGCAAGTTGCCTCCCACAGAATAGAGGGCACCTAAAGATGGACTGTGTCGAAAGACATAAACTATTCTGGAAATCTCTATCAAAGGTATCAGTAGTATGTTATAATCGGGATCAGCTGCTTAACAAAAGGCCCAAACACCCTGAGGAGCTCTCCTTTCTCCATTATCCATTTACAGCCCTCCTTTGAATGTGCTTCTTGCCCAGCACATCCTGCAGTTATGCACCTTCTCTCCGATTTTTCCTAGATGCTCATCTCCTAGATACTCCTTTCCCAAAACTTTTCCACCTTTACACCAGCCTGATTGTTAGGAAAACCTTCAGCAAGTTCATGCAAACCCTCATTCTTGATCTTCCTTTCCTACGGTTCAAAACTGAATTCCCCACCTATCTGCCCAGATTTTCTTAGCAGTGCTGGATCTAAATGAAATATATTTCTTGCTCCCTTCCAAAGCAACCCTCCACATGGTGAAGACACCGCCAACCTCCTGGGCAAGGGAGAAGACCACCACCCACCGCTGCATCTGGCTTGCTCCATCACCTGGGAGCCAAGTACAACTGTCCTTGTTTCTCTCCCTCCTCTTTTCTGTGCTATACTCCTCTGAAGAGGCAAAGGAAAAAAACCTCAACAACTTTATTTTAGTACAAATTCAACCAGCCGGGCTGCAATTACGAGCATCCTTTCAAAGGCTTATCGAAGACAATTTCTGCCACAGCAGTTCCCCCTTTCCAGGGGCTGGGGAGCGCTGGGAGCTCACGGTTACCCGCTTCGCAGGCGTCAACCGGGGAAGCGCATCTAGCAGCATCACACCGTACCTCTAGTTGTTCACCTGGATTTTTAACTAACACCCACTGAGAACACCTAATCCCTTTTCCAGTTAAACCCCTGTAAAACCAGTGCCTTTCCTTCAGCTCGGAGAGCAGCAGGTTTTGATTTCAAACCACTTTGAACAAGATGAAAAAACCCAGATCCCTTTTTAACTGGATTCAAACTGTTAAGCACATATGCAGAACTGCTGCGTGCGTTTCTTTTCTTCCAGCAGCAGAAACACCGCTGACATGAGCCGCATCTTCAAAAGTCCCCCACGGATGCAGCCGCTCCCCATGGCAGCGTGCTGTTTCCTTCCCCTTTCCATTCCTGCTGTTCTCCTTTTTTTTAATCAAAAGGCTCCCTCCTGTGAACTGGGTGCAGTTGCAGTACGTCTGCCTGGCTCACAGGGTAAAACGACCCAGCACTGTATTTAGCAGCTTTGCATTAAGCCACCAGAAATACAGCGCAGGGAAACACTGCTGTGCACCTTGGGGGGACAAAAAGCACGACGATGGGGAGGAGCAAAGAGGGCAGCTTCTACCTAATTCCCTTGGATTTTTACCTCAAATCTGCAAACAAATATAACGCACAAAGGAGCCCAAGTGGTCCTAGTTTGCACACCTCTTACAGCTTCAAATCATTCCCCAAAGCTGCTCCTCGCTAGCAGACATGGCCATGGCAGGAGGCAGCACCTTGCTTCTGAGGTACTTTGAGAGAAAAGCACTAATTTTAGTGGAGCCGGGCTTGAAAGGGAAACCGTGAGTCTGTTTTTGCTAATGGCTATAAAAAGTATAGGAAACCAGCTTGCCGGTCCAACATGTGAGAGTGCGACCATCATGTTGCCTGCAGCGGGTGAGTCTATTTTTCCTGTTCTTTTTAAAAAAATCAGTGGGAACAGAGTTAGGCAGTTACGGGGAGCAGGTATTAGTAGAACCCAGACAAGAAGAAGTGAAGTCCAAGGACATCTCCTGCCTCTTCCAGCCATCTTTGATTCACTGATCGTTCCCTTTGATATTACCCTAGCAATTGAATGTATTTTCAAGCTCTTCATCTTAGGCCATTAAGTCTTTTCTCAGGCAACATCACAGTACTGACTTCCAGGCTCATTTTCACCCTTTGCACACCTCCAGCTCCTGCTGCTCCTTGCACACCACCAGGATCCTCCCTGCTTGCCTGGGCTTCTCCCCCGAGCGACTCTGCAGCCTGTCCTCCCCGTGCAGCATCACGCTGCCAATGCCCTCCTCATCACTCGTTCCCTTTCATGTCACTTCTCCCAGGTGACCTTCATGCCACAGGCCCTGTCCCTGGGCCGGACTCTTCACTCAACCTGGCACAGTGCAGGGATGTAACAAATATAAAGCTATCGCATTGAATGTCTGAGGCCACTTATTCTGGTACCTCAGGAGGACAGTTGACTTGGAGGCTCAACAGCAGTTGGTGGAATGGTCAGAGTTCAGCAGGCTTTGGAGAAATTTTATTACCTATGGAGTCTCCTAAATATAGGGTTAGGCACATAGGAAAATCTTGACCTACTCAAGACATTAAACTACTCAAAAAACCCACAAACAACCCCCCCTATTTGTCCTTTACAGTGTTATTTCTGCTTTTCTAGGGTGCGATATGTTTCACAAACAGGACTTTCTCCAGTACATTTCTCCCTCCAAATTCAGAAGTCGCTGTACACACCAAAGGATGATTTTCTCGGTCTAACAGCAGCATGTGTGCCCCACCAGTGCCCCAGCGCTGCAGAGAAGCTGGGCTCTGAGGGGCTGCTAAAGCCAAGGTACAGAGCTCCCCTCCCCAGCTTGCTCCCGCAGACCGTATTAGTTTTTGAAGGAGCCAAATTGATTTCTCATTTCATTCCCTCTAGCAGTAATGAACAAAACAGCTACATGGGTGAAATGCTCTCCTCCACGGTCTATTACAGTATGTTAAAAAGCCATTAATTCCCGGGTTTCCTGTCTTTAGCGAATAGGTGACTTTCACTTAAGGCAATTGCCCAGCGGCTGAAAGGCAGGAGCAGGGCAAGTTCTCTTCAGTGCTCTCAGAATACAGATACACAGATATCTCTGAAGAAGACGATCCAGGATGGGGTCTAAAATCAAAATTATGGTTCAAATGGATTAACATTTTCCTCTTTTCTTTCTCATTTGTGGCAGTCGTGACAGAGCCTGAGCCCTTATCTATTCTGCTTTGGCAACATAGGATGCCACTTCATGAAGGTGTTTAGATTAACAATAGTAATCAACTGTCTCTAAAGCCCATGGACACTTCTACTGACACCAACACTACCTAAAAGTTCACTGTGTGCTTATTTAACTGGCACCCATGTCTCCATGAATCACAACAGAGGGTTTCTGAAGGCCATGCCCAGCAAAACCTCCATGTGGGGGTGTGCGAGCAGCACTGCCACACAATTCCATGAAGTGCTAGACCAGAAGAGCCTCCTTCAGTCCCTCCCCTGTATTTTCCTCTGGTCCACACAGCGTTTTCCTTTAGAGCCGCGTCTTTCCCTCAGCATAAGGTTGCCCTTACGGCTCCTCAGGGTTGTGGGGCTCTTTGCAATTGGAGCTGGAAGTTCACTGAAACCTTAAACACTGCAAGCCAATGTGCTGTACTCCAGGTAACTTGCTGTGTGTCTTAGAAAATATTTGGACAACTTCTGAAAAGCCAGAGCACTCACAAAAATACTGCAAACCCAAGCTGCCGTGAGGTAGGATATGAGGTTTGGCACACCAGAATTGGGAGTGGGACAAGTTTTCTTTGAACCATTAAGACCAGTAAACCCATTCACTTGAGCCTTTTTAACACATATTTAAAACACATTGAAATTAATTAACGAGTATCTCTGTTTAACAAGGTGGGCAATGAAGCAAATAGCCCAATAGAGTAACACGATTTTCTTTATGTCTTCACCGGATTTACACTAACAAACCCACCTGTGAGCAGTTTCTAGCTTATATTCAACATAAGACAGGAATTGGGGTGAGTGTGTGGCCCTCATCTGGCAGACCTGCGTTCAAGGGTGCCTGCACGGAGGAGTAGCTGCTTCCTAACGCAGACTGCAAACACGCAACACAAGACTGAAAACTGCACTGCCCAAGGAAGTTGACTTTGCTCCTCCGATCACAAACAGAAAGATGAGCTTTTCCTCTCATGCCAACGGCCCAGTCTTGCCGAGAGAAAGGCTCCTGCTGCCCTGCCTTACAATTAGGATGGTCGCTTGGAAACAGTCAATCTTTTGGTCCGTGGACAAGCAGCCTGGAGAAGCCTGCACTCCAGCTAACCATGCTATAGCTCGCTAGCAGGGCAATTTTAGTCTTAAGGGCTGTCAAAGCAGCACCTTTACGCAAACCTTTCTCACAACGAAAAATATTAGCACTTACGAAGTTCTTAATATCTATGCAAAGCAAACTATAAATAATTCATTTACTCCACATGCATCTGCATCATTTGAAATGCATCAATGCTTTTATCAATACAGTGCAATGGATTTACACTGCGCAGAATAGACTTGGGGGCATTTAGGCTATCCAAGTACTGTTGATCTGAGCATTATTAGTAAAGGTAAACTGAAATAAATTACCTCAGTTACCACACGATGATTTTTTTCAGCACGGTAAATAAAACTTATTAGTTCTAGGTCATTAAATTCAATATTAGACTTTAAAAGAGCCTAGAGATTCTATGATGTTCTTAGTAAAACATGCAATAAAACATGTGTGCTTCAGTATTAAAGATGAAATAATTACTGTTGCATTTAGATATTAGTTATTAGTGCATTTTTTAGAAGGACTTTTGAGATAAAAGCCTAGCTGGCATTCTCAGATGTGAGCTAGGCACGCAGTGGTTCTGGCTCTCACTGAGTGGCAGGTTTCCAAATAACGGAGCCATTTCTGAAAATGCCATTCAGAGCCTTTTGCTAATTTACCCACTATTCCTCTCTGGATAAGAATAAATACTTTTTTGCCAGTGTTGCAGGTGAAGCAAGTGGGCAGGGACCTCAGAGATCGGGGCTTGATTTTCAGATTTTTTTTTTAGTCAACTTCCTATGACCCCAAACCTGTCCTTTGGTGTTCTACGCCTCAGTGCTCCTTGCTGCTTGAATATATTGTGATCTTCATTTCAACCTTTATTCTTTTCATGTGGCTACAACCTCTCTGCAAGGACTGTCTTGCCGTGTCTGGCCAGTGCCTAGCACAAAGAAGATGCGCTCCTAGTTGGAGCCTCCAGTCGCTAACATACAGCCCAAAATCCTGGCAACAGCCACTGCTACATACACTCTGTCTTGCAAGACGCCAACAGCAAGTCTGGAAAAACATCCTCCAAGAAGTAAGTAATGACAGCACGTTGCATCCAATCAATCGCAATAACCACGGGCAGTATATTATAGGCTGCTATTATGTTTTTCTAACTACAACAGCAGCCAAGTACTTTCAGTGTGGGCAAAATGTATGTGCCATTAAGTACAAAGACAGAAGATAAGCATAAGTCTCTGCAAGTGGTGCATACAATTCAGTCTCTACTGCTTACTTTGACATTGGGCATGATTCTGCCTCCTCATGAAAAAGGGGGAGCGCTCCCGAGATGTGAAGAGGCCAAGAACAGGGGGTCATGCTCACAGCTGATAGGAATCACTGCAGCTCTGTAGGGCCACAAAGACAGCACTCATAACCCAACCGGCTTCTCAGGCCAGGTCTAGGTCATGACTATGAATTATTGTTTTCAGGACAAATCAGTCAGCTGAGCTGCTCTTCAGCACGAAATGCAGGTACCCTTCTTTATCCTGGTTTTTGTCCACCATTACAGGAACATTGCAGCATCCCGTTGAGCTTTTCAGAAACCTGAGCTAAAATCCCGTGCGAGAGGAATTACAGGAAAAGCCTAGTAATTGTGAAGCCTAATTACAAAGTAATGTGGAGCTTGAGAGCAGAACTGCTGAGCAGTTAGAGACTAGACTAATGAGTGGGCCATCTGTCATCCGCGAGAGGGCTAATGAAAGGCCAGCACAGGACACTCCTGTCAGTGTATGGAGGAGGATATGTAAATGAGAAAATGTCCAAATACAACATTTAAGATACACAGTATGAAATGAGCTGCTAATTGGAGCTCACATGCATTCTTAGCATATGGACAACATAATTATAGTTGTACAGTAAAGGGAAGTTCACAACAGAGGACGGTAATAGAACGGCGCAGGGTGCGATGCACTGAGAGATGAGCAGAAGAGCGCGGGAGGAGGCATGGGATGGATGGGGCTGGAAAAGAGACACAGCTCAGATTCTTTGCACTTGGATTGCAGGGCAGGGGGATGCCATTTGATCACCAGCACTATCTCAAACTTCCTGTACTACACTGCTTTATACCTACTACAGTATATCGTATCTACTGTACTACACTACCATATACCATGCTGTCCTGAAGAGAAACCTTCACAATAAATCCAGCCTTCACTTACACTACAGGGCAAATCTAAGCGTCAGCAGTCCCTGGAAGTGGAACTAGAAATAAACTCTGGAGCAGTCTGTTCTGGTCTACAAATGCGTTGCCCTCCTCCAGAGCGCTCTTAACTGAGTCAATGACACAATGGTCAGGGCAGTAGAAGACAGCAGCTAATTAAACAATGTATTCTTTACTCTCCCTAAACCTAAAAAATGCAACTGGAATTTCAAATTACAGTGGCATCATAGAAATTGTAAGAGGTTCAAAGTTCCATCTTTGGCACATCTCTCACTTTGTGCAAGTAAATTTAATTGCAATTCCAATAAAAAAGATGCAAACATATCCACTAATCAGCCATGAGTTGCAGTTGAAAGCTTAGAGAAAGCCTGTAATCTTTGCACTGAAAGTGTAGTTATGTCAGCTTTCAAACTGGTTCTCTTCTTTCCCTCCCGCCCCCCAGCTCCTTTGAAATCAATGGAATGACAGAGCTATCAATCAGAAATACGTTATTTTTCCACTTGCCCACTGCGAATCAAGAAAATGCTTAAACATCAGCTCATCCCATCAGCTTCAGTGAGCTTTCAGCACATTTTTAAGTGCCAACCTGAATAGAAATACTTTTTTTTTTTTTTTAAATTTTAACACTTGCTCCAAGACTCATTCCAGTCAAAGGAAAGACCTTGCTCCTTCAGAGGGTCTGAATCAGCCCATCACTTATGGGGAAGAACACAGATATTTTACTGACTGATCTCTTTTGGAAGCAAATCCCTCAGAAGTTTCAAATACTCCTAAACATGCAACACGCTTCATCTTTTGTGAGGCTACCAAACTCCCATCTTCTGCAACAATGAAGAGGGAAAGGAAGGAAATAGAGCTTTGAAGAGCCAAGAGGACTGTAATTGCAGATCTCTGAATGACCGTGGTATTTTGCTACATAATTAATAGGAGAAGAGTGGGAAGAAGGATAGACAACAGCTACCTATATTTTAACAATTGTGTAGATTCCCCACCAAACATCAACTCATTTTGTGAGTTGACATGCAGTTTTAAACATCCAATTTCTAAATATGCAATTTTGCTGCTAAGACACTCCAGCGCTCTTGTTATCCTAAGTTTTATTAGTTTGGCTTTGGCATTTTCAGAGTCTTTCATTTGCTTTCTAAAAACTGAGAATAAGAGAGCAATAGCAATGTGTGCTTGGGAATTGGGCTACTGGTCTTTCATCTTCCTTATCACGGACCTTAATCAAGATTTCACCACTTAGCCAGCTAGAGAAAGCTGTGAAAAGCAACTACAATGCAGAAAAGTAATCAATGTTGAAAAATGGCTTTGGGTCCTTGGATGAATGACATTGCAGATTAGCGTCTTGCCCTTAAATGCAAAGTCACCCTTGGGTAAATCTACAGAATATCTACTGGCTTCATAAAATTTCTCTATCAGTATCAGTGGTATTAGTATCACAGCAACAGAACAAGTTCTTCTAAAATATCTATGCACATTCGGACAATACTACTTTGTGCTTTGTCCTTTACAGAAACAATATTTTAGTAATTTCAGGTCAGGCAAGACTGATGTTAAATTGCACTGAAGTCATTGAGAGTACATGGGAGGACAGAAATGGGATTTTAAAATATTCAAGATTGAAGTCTTAATAAAAGTTTATATAGCACCAGTATGGGATCATAATTGGAAAAGCATGGGAAATACTGTTTTTTCACAGAAGACTGCAGTTTTGTGGAAAATATGCCTTACATCCACGTAAAGCTATACTCATCAGAGGGGGATGTTATACATAGTTCCATGGCAATAATCCATTCTTTGTTCATTTTTGTACATCTCTCTGTACAAAAAAATGTAAAAGTTTATTTAATTCATTATCATTCCCTCATGTTCTAGCAAATAAAAAAAAATAGCAGTAAAGGTCTCAATAAAACACCTCTTCCTTCATTAGGGCCATTAGAGCTATCAGTGCCAAAAAAAGGATGCTAGACAAATAATTCTGAATTGCAATGCAGCTAATACTTCTACTATCCTTATTCCCAGAGAGTGGTTATGGGAAGCACCATTGCCCCAGAGTATGCAACCTGAAAAAGAGGTCCTGCCCATCGGCAGGTGTGTTTGTGAAGGTGCGTATCGTCTGCAATTGCTTTCCCCTGCAGTCAAATTGGTGGGAGAAGTCGGAGACAGCTGTGCTGAGGGCGGCTGGGGAACGTGTTAATTCAGCACTACCCTTTAACACTCTCTCTTTTCATTAAAGGTATTAAAATTGTTCCCAATGGGCATAACAGACAAGGAAAGCCAAACACAAGGAAGGATTTGATCCAGTTCCCCATTAAATTCAAAAGAAAAACTAATAACTTCAGTGATAATAGAAGTTGGACTGGAACCTACATGAACGGCATACCACAAATCATTTTATTCCAGCCAAAGCTTGTTCAGACTGCAGCAATTCCAGCAAGAGCTGGAATCTACATCCACCAAAACAGCTCTACTCCAGCAAATACTACGTGCGTTAATTCAAGTATTATTTGGTTTTCCCCTGACTAGAAAACATAAGGCAGCAGAGGATAAAAAGAGCACATGGCTTGTGTGCAAGCACCAGCCCAGCTGCTGCTGGGCCACTGTTTGCCCGTTGCTTAGCAATGCTTCACCTCTCTGCCGGGAATACAAACCTGAAGTTTTGTTTATGGTAAAATAATGACTGTGATAGTGCTCCAACCACTTCTTCCACCACGTGCTACATCACCTACTGAACGCTGGAAGCTCTTTGGGGCAAAGGCTGTGGTTTTCAATGCCTAGCTATGAGCCCCCTGGAGAGCCTTAGATAAAAAATTATAACAACACAGCAGTGGTGTTTGCATATTTATCAGGAGGAAAGCTGGAATAGGAATTTGAGGATTGAATTTTTGGACATGGTTCTGGGCAACCAGCTCTAGCTGCCCTTGCTTGAGCAGGGAGCTAGACAAGATGATCTCTTGAGGTCCCTTCCAAACTCAACCACTCTTTGATTCTGTAATTTCAGAAGCAAAATAAAGAACCAGAGGAATACAGAAGTAAATAAAAAAGAGATGCCCAGAGAGTGAGGAAGCAAAGCAAAGTCACTGCGACATGTTCATGCCTCACTCACCAGTTATCCATTTAGCCTCTGGGTCGTGAATTTTGAAATCATCGCTGAAGAGATCTTCCACTGTTATCTTCTTCTTCTGAGACAAGCTGTTATCTTCAACTGTAAAACATTCGAAAACAAACTGCCATTACTTCTGCTTTGAAATGTATCTGAAATTACAGCAACTGTGAATAGTGCCACGCCATGTCTCATTCGGAACCGGTCCACATTAAGCTTTCTCTCACACATAAGCCCCTTTCCCATTGTCAGTGTTATAGAAGGACCGTGTAGTGGTTCACAAACAGAAACCTCCTGGATATTTATGCCTGAACTCAGCAACTACAAAAAGACTAAGATATGGTCCAAAATACACATTTTCAGACATAACCTGATCAAAAAAATTTTAAAAGTAATGAAAACACACCTCTAGATGTCATAGTGCTATATAATGCTGACTATTCCAAAGAAAATTAAAGCTACTTAACACTAAGACTATTCTGAAATCATTAGTTAAATTTAAAAAAAAATAATTAAAAGACACCAAGTTTTTATAGCTTATATTTTTATTTCCTTAAAAACTATCACGCAGAACCACAGTTGGGAAGGTATTTACCCTTACAAGGGCTCAGACAGATTACTTCAGGAATTCACAAAAGATTTTCCATGGGAATCAGACCCTTGACTGAAGAAATATTTTTGAAAAATCTATGAGACATAACCCTAAATCCTTAGGTGTTGCATAGCCGGCCCATACTAATTTTCATTTTTAGTGCAAGGATATACAGTTTCATTTGCAAACATGGAAATCTGGACAGTTTTTAAATTGAAGAACCAGACTGCCAGTTTAAGATGCTGTGAGATCAACTTGTAATAAAGTGTCCTGCATTTAGTTCATTCTTCCTAAATGTACTCTGTAGCCCTCCGCTTTTTTCACAAAGAAATGCTGTACATCTTCCTCCGCTGTCCTTCATACAATCCTCTCCTCATCTCTCATGATTCAGTCAGAGATTGGCAACAGATTTCTGACGCAAAGCACAATCTGAAGAACATGCAGAACTAATTTCTGCCTGTGTATACATTATTGTTAAAAGGAAATCTGTCTCATCTAGGATGCCACCAAGACTAAACACGCATGAGTCAAACCAAATAAAACCAAGGCGCAAATTTAACCACTTGAAGTCTGCCAGAGCTAGCATCTTCTGTGCCAAAATTATACCTTCTCATTGGGGCCTATAGGAAAGATGGGAAGTGTCTTTTTAGCAAGGCCTGTGGTGACAGGACAAGGACTAATGGTTTTCAACTAAAGGAGGGGAGATTTAGGCTAGATATAAGGAAGACATTTTTTACAATGAGGGTGGTTAAGTACTGGCACGGGTTGCCCAGAGAGGCAGTGGAGGCCCCATCCCTGGAAACATTCAAGGTCAGGTTGGACGGGGCTCTGAGCAACCTGATCTGGTTAAAGATGTCCCTGCTCACTGCAGGGGGGTTGGACTAGATGACCTCTAAAGGTCCCTTCCAACCCAAAGCATTCTATGATTCTACGATTTCTATCACCACCTATCCGCTATGCAACAATTCTCATAAATACAACACAGAGGCTCCTGGGTCTGTAACTGAAGCGTTTATGTTGAGTCAATGGATTCTTGGGCCTTACAGATGAAGAGTATATATATTCCACCACAGAACCCTATACCGGGTGCTTAGTTAATATGAAAATGGAATTTTAATTCCTCAAAGCTGAAATTTTTAGAGAAAAACTGAAACCAATGATTTTGATTAACATACTCTTTTCTTTTTTCTCCCAACAGTAATTTTTTTTGTTATGACAAGCAGTCACCTTCTATGAATAATTTGTTTCCAACATTCAATTATTTGCTGAAAACATATTTTCATGGAACCCTTTCAGTCAGTTTAAACACATTTGCTCTTTAAAGGAACGTGCGAGGCCACATTCCCAGCATTTCCACAGCAGGTATGTGTGCCTCAGCATCTCTCCTCACCACAGCATCCTCATGCCTGAGGTCTATTGGAATCATGCCGCCTTAGCTATCTTCAACATTTTTTAGTACTAAACTTGTCACACTGACACACTGGTGATTAGAAACAGTGGAAACAGACTCTCTGAAGCCATTAGAGAGAAAAACTCGTCTTTACTACACTAAATTGAAGCCCCTGAGCTACCTGAGACCAATGGAAATTACCTATGAACAATGTTTTGTTCCGCTAAAAGGTGTTTCAATATAAACTATCATTTTTACCAAATTAAATGATATTCCTCAATTTTCATATTTCTTCCAAGTCTGAGTGAGGTTTCAATCACACTGCTCAACGTGGCTTCCAATTACCAAGACACATTAATACAAATCCTCAGCCAAATCCCTCTGTGTGACAGCATTATGCCAAGTTCTTCTGCATAATTTTATATATTAAAATGGAAAATATAGGTCAGAGGAACTCCAGGAAACTGTTCCAATTAGCTCCCACCATGGTGCAAGGTCCCAGCACTACCCAGGGAGATCAGGTGGTGCAGAGCAGGAGGTCGGAGCCCACACACAGCCCTGGGCTTACAGCTGTTTCAGGCACCGCTTCCCAAATGCCATCCGGAGGAACATGGACATCCTCTTCCCCACCACGAGGGCATAAGGACAGGCACAAGCAAACCTCTGTGCTGGAAATTTGGGAAGGGGAAGAGTGGGAATCCCTTCTCATCCCCTCTTTCTGTGCAGGATGGAGACAGCCAGTCTGGGAGCAGCACCACCTCTGTGCCTTCATAGCACTTCAAACTCCTCGTGAGGGACAGCGGGAAGAGGGAGAGGCAGCAACTGAAGCATGCACACCCAGGAGCCCCCGTAAGGCATGTTCCTTGTTGAGATCCCCCTACTGTCTCCTGCAGTGGGCTGTAATAGCTGCAATAGGTCCTATAATGAACCATGGACAACATTAATCTCAGCCATAGAGCTGGGCAGAAAACAAATAACTAAACCAATCAATCAATGATTTTTTGAGTAAAAAAAATCAGATTTACTAACCTCTCATCTAACACATAGGTAAGTCAGGGCACTCATTAGGAATGGCTACTCCACTCCTCTGGCCCCAACGGAGACATTTACAGAGGAAGAAATGCAATTGCGGGACCTCAGGAGTTCCACCCTCTCCTGAGCAGCAGTCTCTGGGCATGCCTTAGAGTGTCTACGCCAGCTGGCGGACACAAGTTGTGTCCACAGCCAACTACAGAGACCTTGAGGCCTCCTTGGTTTTATGAAAGGAGAGGATCAAGCCTGTGCCACCACGTTTTCTGCACTCATGTCCCTCGCCCCCAGCAGACCCAGATGGCAGCTGCCACCCAGGGCCTGACAGCACAGCAGCATGGCAGCAGCGCAGGTGGCACAAGGACTTGCGCTTTGTGTGCCAAGTCAGAAACCTACCACCCAAACAGCAAAGTTACATGCTGAGAGAACCAAGTGAAAACCATGTCCATTTCATTTTTGATTCAACATTAAAGGCATGATGGGAACCCTGCGTTGGTCAGACCTTTTGGGTTCATTTGTCTGCACTTCATCCTTGAAGTCAGTGCATCCAAAAGGACATGGGTTGAACTGATAAAACCTTGCTCTCCAGAACACAAATGGAACAAAGATCCTCCAGAAACCCAGAAAAATCAGAAAATGGCTATGAGCTGACCTCCCTGCCTGTTTTGCCTCTCCAGTACCAACCCTTTCTTTCAAGCTTCCTCTCAACTCCAGCAATGCTCAGAGGCTGCTTGATGGGTCAGAAGGTTTCGGTCACCTTTGGGAGCCCACCTTTGTTTCCGTCATCCCTGGGGCTCAGCTATGGGTCAGTGTCAGATGCTTTTCTCACATGCCTCCTGGGGTACTGTGCACATGGGTGAATGTGTGCCCATGAATGTCCACCTCTTGGCAAGCCGGACCCAGCACACCAGGAGCTCCCTTCCCACCTCAGCATACCTGCCCAATCCCTGGGCAAACCTGAGCCCCTTTTCCCCCAGACGACCTCCCTGTACCCAAAAGCCGGTGGCCAGGCAAGGCAAACAGGCAGCCTCTCTCCCTTCTATAAAATCTCACTTTTTTTTTAATGGCATATAATATGCATGTATATAGAACAATCGTGAACAAACAAATTACGCTCCTGCACAGCTGCTCACAGGGTATTTCCTTGCTCTTCCTGACTAGCAAAAGTCATACAAAGCTTACTAGGCAATGCATTGGCTGTCTGACAGCATGCTGTGAATTAATGCTATGCAACGACTACCTCAGTACCAGCTCTGAAAAAAGTTTCCTATGAATTTTTTAAAAATTTTAATGTGGAGTTGGGGTACTTTCTTTTTTTCAGCTAAAGGTCAGATTTGAAAGAAGCAAACTTGATGTATATCCCCAGAGAGCTTTAAATATCAGGAACAGATGTGCAAAAAGTCCCTCTTTGCCTCCTTTTCCAAACAGAGGGGACTAGAAAGTCGCCTTTTCCTTAGAAAAATGTCTAATGGAATTTTGGAGAGGTTTCTTTAATCAAAATTTCTGTAGGATTGAGTCCTCTCTTCAGCTTTGACATGTGTGTGCGCGCGCACACACACAAGCATAACTATAAACTTTTGCACGTGTTTATAGAAATACTCACAACACTGCTAGGACGGGAGCCGTACAGATGCCATATGCTGCGACAAGTGAGCAATTGCCAGTCAGGAAAGGCTCAGTCCCACACTTCTATCATTTGTATAAACAGCTTCACATTTTTCAAAGGTGGGTGGCATGCCACAACTCACACACACACGAAACCAGAGTCCTTCAGCGTAGGCAACTGTGTGCATGTGGTATACTACAGTGTAATGAAATGCAAGCTTTCACCAGGTACTGCTTCATTTGACGAAGCTGTTCTAGAATACCAAAGGTTATACAAATCATAGAAATGTTGAGATTTTATTAGGATTTTATAAAATAAGACCTAAGCGCTAGCTAGCAATGAAGCACTGCTATTGTAATTACAGTGTCTGCTGCATGCAAAGAGCACCGTTCCCAGTTTATGAGCTAATCTTAAAGCAGGGTGAGTGACCTGCCTCTGAGAAACCCAAACAGAAGGGATTTCAGTCTTTCTGTAGCTGAATCCAGAGTTAAAATCTTCTTTAAAGGTTTGGGCTGATTTGAAAAAGAATCTTGAAGAGATATAGAAATCCTTTTTTTCCTCGATTATTAAATACCTTAATCGTCATCTGTTCTGCTAAGCAAATCTCCCCCATGCCCCACTCTACCACTCATTCTTGGTTTTGCAGGAGACTAGCCCGACTTTCACAGTATTAGGAAATACCACCATCATGATGCAAGTTATGGGTCCAGTTAACTACTTTTCTTTGTCTGAACACGGACTACAAACCTGGATGCTGCATTTTATCCCATACATGCCCCGAATTACTCCCTGTAGTCATAGAACAGCATAGCAGAGCATAGTACAGCATGATGTTCGTCTGGGTTTAGAGCATCTCTTTGCATGCCTTGGTGCTGCACTGCAAAACAGGCCTCCAAACTCACAGCAAAATACTTAGAGAAGAACGGTTTCCCAGCCAGGGAGAGTGCCAAGATAGACAGGTACAAATAAGGAATTCAGAGATAAAATTCAAAAGGATATTTGTACTAGCAGGAGAGTGTCAGGCTGGACTCCAACATTATCATCAGAAGGAAGACTTAAAAAAGTTGAAGTATTTGCAAGCACTGTGCTCTGCCATGCCAGACTGCATCACCTCACTTGAGACATTTCCAGTGAAGATGTCTGTTTGGTTGTTTGTTTTCTGATGCCACTCTCACATTTGGCAGCAGCTCCCCATCCCATGAACATCCACAGAACTGCTTCTCCTCCTTCTTTCCCAGTCCTCCTGTCCCCTCCTTGTCTCTTGTTCAAATACCCATCGCTTATTTTTCTGCTTGACTACCAAGGACAAACATTTCTTCTTCCAGTGAACTATTTTACGGCAGGTAAATGCAGACTCTGCTTCTCCTTTTGGACAGCCTCCTCTGTCTTCCCCACTCCTACCTTGCTGGGATGTGCTATCCCCAGTCAGGATTAGCAACGTAACACTTTTTACATTTGTCAAGCCAGCCTCAATGTCTCACTTAGCACTGGCTGGTGGGAATCGCCTGTGAAATGAGCCTCCTGTTACCCTGCACCATAGTGCGTCCTTGTGACAAGCTCCAGGGCCAGTGGCCCAAGAGAAGACTAAACTCAGCCGCTGCCAAGCCACAGCAGCAACCTAAGCTATCTATTTTACTCTTGGCAGACTCTCACCATGAAGCAGCCTGGATCCATAATAAAAGCAGAAGCAGTTCTGAGCTCAGAGTTTTTGTATTTGCATGTAGGGGACAGTTCCGAAACACCAGCAGGGAAAAAAAAACCTCAAACCCAGTTTTAGCAAACCAGGTAATTAGAAATCTCAAAAAACATGAATGGAAATTTTAGCATAGAAAATTACTTTGCATATTCCTAAGTTTTAAGCACAGAGACTCTCTCAAAGGTGCCACTTGGAGTTGTTGCTAAGTACATACTAATTAACTGTGTGATTTATGTGTGTACGTGCGTGCATACATACATGCTCAGTGCACCTTTTCTGTCCAGGCACTTACCCGGACAACAGCACTGCAGTATCTATAGTCATAACAGTCATTAGTGATTTGATGTATGATTTTCTTATGGAGAAGTGGGAGTAGGGTTCAAGAGAAGTCCTAAATGAGGTCTATAGTAGAGCCCAGAATTGAAACCAGAGCTGCTAAGTCCTCACCAGGTATCATTCTGACCATCCTTATAAAGAAATCATTATTACAAATGGTCTTGTAGAAGGAAAGACTTGTGACATAGACTGTATTTAGGACTGTACAGGTATGTTTATGCTTCTCCCCATGTATCCATCTAAATGGAGTCCTGCTCTTCAATGGAAGTGGCACCCATGGTCTCATCTATGCAGTGCGAGCCACTGACAGCTTCTTGAAGCCCCCAAGTATGGGTTTAGGAATCTAGGCTTCAGCATGCTTTTTTTAAGTCTGGGGCTGCACTTCTGTAAAATAGAAGGCGACATTTCCATACCTAATGGGTAAGGGACAATATTTGTCACTGCAAATAAATGGTGCCTGATGTGAGTACAGTCCACAGACCATGCCCCAAAACATCTCAGAAATGAACTGCACTGTCCAAAGGTGTTAAAGCTGAACCCTAGCCAAAGTAATTTAAAAAATGATCCTTAATTAAGTTTAACTTTAATTAATTTAATTACTTAATTACTCTGGCATGACCATTAGCTACTTACATTTACACTGAAAACTTCAGGATTGCATGAAATAAACTGAACACGGCATGACGATAAATAACCAAAAGGATAACGTAGTGATTGTTTCACTCATTTTCAAACACTCAGTGCAGTCCCGTGTTTCTTGATTTATCACTGTCTCCAGTCCACCACCCAGCAGGACTGTGGGACAAGAATTTTGTCAGGGAAGACGGCCCAGATCTGCTGAACTGCACGTCAGTTCACACGCTATGAGCTAGAAATTTCTGCCCCACAGCTTCCATCTCGTTTTTCCACTTCACTGTCTTGTGTTCTTCCATTTCCTATGGTTCCATTTCTCCCTTGCCTCCGTCCCCCTCCTCAGCTCTGTGCTCTCTGTCCTGCTGTCCCCTAGAATCACTCACATGTACTCATCCAAGAAGGAGCTCCTTTTCTTCTCCTCTATGTCCCTGTGCAGGGGACCTTCTGCCTTCTCCTGTGTTTTGTAGTTGCTCACCCTTTCTGACACTGAATTCTCTTTTCTGTGTCTCATCTCTCATTTCTCTCATTCGTTTGTCTTTTTGTATTCAGATCACAAGCTTCTCAGAGCTGCAAAAGCACATTATTTCTACTCTGCAATTAGCCATGGAAATTTACAGGGCTGTATAAATATGTAATAATCAATAACCATAATGATATACATTAAAATTCAAGCCTACCACCTCAGCAGCTACCGTAAGAGGAGTAATTTACAGAGGTTATGTGCACAGAACTTTGCTAAAACTTGGTAAGGGGATTAACTTAAAGAATCCCTTATTGGGAAGTTACTAATTATTTGCTGTGGTTAAGTGCTATCTGGCACATAGTTATCTGGAATTCCTTTGTAAAGCTGGAACACTATGGTCTGATTCAAAAATCAATACAGCTGAACAGGATGGGATTTAGGTGCCTAAGCATAGGCATCTAATGCCATTTAGGTGCTCTAGGATATGCCACCCAACTGGCGGCTGCTGCTCCGTGTGGGCATGAACTTCAGGATGTCCTGTGTCCTGACTGACTGCCCCATGTAGATGTCTCTCACACCCTGGCACATCTAAAACAACACTTCCCATCTACGTTTAGGCAACCAAGTTTCACTCTTGTACCTTCAGCTCAGTGGCCCTGATCTTTGAATAGAAATCTAAAGCTCTAAAACAATCTACCTAAAAATGGCCTTGAACTCAGCTGACACCAAGCTAAACAACAGGAAGGATGATTCCTTTGATGTTGACTTTGCAGTCAGTTTGCAATCCCTTCACCCTTGAAAATGTAAAATTACAGAAGAAAAACAGAATGGAAGTGAGTTAAAGGTTATAAATACCTGGTGTCAGGAGTATAACAGAGGTGACAATCAGGGAGCAGATAACGAGAATAACAAGTAAGGCAATTGCAATTCCTTTCCAGTTCCTTTGAGGAGGATTACTCCCCACCAGCTCCTAGAAACATCAAAGGAAAATGAACATTTAGAAAAGGCACTTAGACAAGGAAACAAACAGCAGAATCCAAACAGCTACTTATGTCTGCAGAACCACACCATGCACCCTGAGACCACGCTGGGTGAAGCCTGTAAGCCAAATACAATTCATACCATTATAATATGTTGCAGTATTAATTGAATCCATCCCAAGTCAGATTATACAATGAATAAATTCAATGGACCCATAGGATGCTCAGTAGTGTAACCCACACTTCCCACCACCTCCTCGCATAACGGACACCAGCCGCCCGCACCAGCATTCATCCAAATTCACTTATCAAAAGCCAATTTCCTACCAAACCTCATTAACTCCGGGAATAAAGAGCTTTACAGTAACTTTCAACAGACTTTTATAATAAGATGCCAGAGAAGAATACAGGAAGATAAATAATTCACAGGGGCATGTATGGCAATGAAAATCAATACGGATATTCTCATGGTGAACTTGTCTGCCTTCCCAGAAAACACCACATCTCCTCAAGCCATTTGCATGCATTCCTAGGTTGGTAGGTCTAAGGACATGAAGATAGGCTTCACGTCTAGCATATACATTAAATTTAATCACGTCCTTAAAATTTTAGAATAAAAGCTCCATCACTATTCACTGATTAGCTTTGACTTCACCGTGGTTGTACCATATGTTCTGTCTATGATGTATACAGCACCCCTGCTCTCCAGACTGAGGTTTTTATGAAGTGCTGTGCTCGCATTCACAAGATCTTAAATATTTATTGCACTTTATCCCTTTCATGCTTTTTGCCGGATTCCCCTTAGCACTGCGCATTAAATGTGATTTCATGCACGCACTGAAGCATCCCCAGAACCGTATGAAATATCAGCGCACTCCGCTTTCCTGGAAGGCTGAATTCACTCAAGGGATCTGGCCTCACAGCCAGAACAACTCTGGATGCTCCTCCTCCTTGTCGACCTCACCAATTTAGAATTTTTGCCTCATTTCCTTTATTATGAGGGATGGTGGGTCTAAGACAGACCCACTGGTACTTCTTTTAAGATTCTTCTTTATTTCTTTTTTAATTTTTTCAGGGAAACAAGAACCTTTATAATAGACTAAGTTCTTCTGTAATTCAGAGAGCTTGTTTCACTTACTGTGACTTTTTCTTATACACAGCAACATGACCTGAACAGGGAAGTCAGGCAAACCCCACAGTTTTGACTTCAGAAAACACTAGAAAATATTTTTCAACTTTTTCCATATCAAGAATCCATTTCATAGAAAAAAGTTAATGTTGAGACTCCCTCCCTATATGTTTGGGGATCTGTCCATTACAAAGGCTACAAATCTGCAATGGAAAGACAGGTTTGAGGCA
>VYZW01045039.1:0-27652 GCA_013401315.1 Balaeniceps rex | reverse complement strand
GAAAAGAATCCAGGTCTTGTTAGTAAATGGCAGAAATATTCTTCCTTTCACAGCGGGGCACAGTGGGACCTAAAGGGATGACAGGAGAACTGGGGAGAAGCAGCTGAGAAACCACAGTGCTTCTACCCAGCCAAGCCCTAACAGCATCTGAAGGACGGAGGTAAGACACAGGCAACACTACAGGACTGATGGCAACACTCACATTCCTGAAAGTAATGTAACAACCCTCTCCCCCTGTAATGGTCAGAAGTTTTAAAATTGAAATGAATAGTTCACAGACTTGAATTAGATCTACAAACCCATATGTAGTTCAAAAGCTTAATAAAACCTTGCACTAAGTGAGGTTTCCCCATCCATGGGTCCCAGCGTGATAGAAATCCACACATGTGCTTAAGCTTTCAGGATATCAGTATTTCCACTGAATCCATTATCACATCATAATCCCATTAATTTTTCAGTCATCCAAGCAATATTTGAGCAAAATCACAACAAAAAAGACTGGGAATTTCTAGTGTATCAAGAGGAGGAAAACTATTCATAAACCAAACTTAGGGGTTTAATACGCTGCAAGGAAGCAGAAAGGAACTTTTTCACTTTATTTTCAAAATTCCATCAGCAAATTTCCCCTGATAAAAAGCAAGAAGAGATAAATGACATTTCAAAGAAAGGTAAACAGCTTTATTCAGCACGGGTTTGGAAAGCAGCTTTTTTGTTCTTCTCAGTCATTTGAAGTCTCTTTTGATGGAATCACCTACAGTAAATCTGCTGCACACACACCGCACCGTATATATGCTAGCACCGACATCTTAGATCTTTCCTATCTGTATTCCTGTTAATTCCAGAGGGATGTTGCTCTGTCACTGACCAGCTTTTACTTGCAGGAGATTACAGACTCACCACAGGTCCATGATACCCCATGCCCTTGGCAGCAAACTCGCAGCTCTGCAATAGGAGTTCCCACAAGTGGGCATCAGCCGCCTATTCCCATTGCTCAGGAAAGCCTCTGTGCTTGGGACCGAAGCCAGGAAGGTGTTTAATTAAGCCCTAGGCAGGTACAGATTCAAGCATATAAATAACATTCTTGAAGTGGCACCTCAAAGCGTTTGTTTCCAACGCACAGCACAAAGCTATAATTTGCCCATTCCTGAAAGATCCCAGCTTGCAGATGTAAACACGGAGATCTAAACCAAACAGCAAATGGATACCCTTCGTGGACCAAGGCTGTTAATCCTAAAGACATCACTTTGGTTTTAATACTAAAATATGAGCATATTACACAAATGGAAATAAACCAAGCACGCACAATTTATGCTCTGGCGAAATGATTCTACTGAAATACGAAATTATTCTACTGAAATTCCATAAAAGGAAACATTAAAATAACGTCACTCATCAGTAGGAATCACCTGCGCTCTGCTTCTCATGAAGAACTAACGCAACGTCTGCATGACCTCTGCAAGCAAGCTAAAGACCTTCAGCCTGTCTTCTCTCCTTTTTTCCTTTGCTGTTTGTTTTCTATGTCCTTCTTTCTCTTACATAAAACCTTAATTGTTTTTGGATTAGGAAAGTAAAACAGATGTTACCACAGGTTTTAACATAAGCACACTTCATTGATGCTGCATATTAAGAACTGCAAATGTTATCACTGTCATCTTCATTTATGATTGAAAAATAACACTACCCACCTGTNGGCATATTTTCCTGCCTGCGAAGAATCACTGTACTGACATGTTATGGATGAAGGCTGGATGTGCTCCAATCCAAGATGCTGTCAACAAAATTATTTCTGGCATGTTTATTTGAAACCTGTCAAAAGTCTGCCAGCATGGTGGCCATATTAGAATAATATAATAGCTTCTTAAAACAAAAACTCATCAGGCACAACTTGCTTTTTTTTATAATAGCCATGTCTATATTGCTAAATGAAAGAAGGACAATATAGACATCACTTGTCAAGTATTGGTATTATTCAATAAAAGCTATACATCCTGGACCAAAATCTCTGAAGGATCAATAGAGGGATGGTCATGGTGGGCCTCTTAGTCCTTTTCAACACAGAGTTGCCACTTTTGTGCAATAATAACAAAACCTAGGTGTGTTATACTGGAATATATACATTCCAGACACATGTGCTGTATGTGAGGGCCCTTGCTGAAGAAGGTGACACTGGGCCATGGCTGCAGACAGGAGACTGAGCTCCCCTCTCAGTTATGCCCGTGTAAATCAGAAAGAAAAGAAAAATCTAAAAAAAAAAAAAAAGAAAAAAAAAGAATGGTATGAAACAAAAGGAGGTGCAAGATCCTTTATTGGCTTCAGAGGTGGCAGGATGGGGTTTGTATGGTTTCCGTACCTGCCAGTCTTGCAAGCTCTGCTTCTTGCTTTTTCTATTTGCGTCTAAATTTTAACTAAATAACCTGAAATACTACACACTCACAAACACAGTAAATGAAAAATCTTCTAGCAAGCTTGTCACCACACAGTTAATCAAGGCATATGTTACTCTACCTTCACCTCAGGCTACCTTGTTCTGAATTAAAACTTTTGCCTGAGGACGTAACATAGTGAGTGCAATGTCTCTGGCAAGTCCTCATCAGCTTCAGAACATGGCCCAGCATAAAAACTTTGCTGAGGAATTAAGGTATGGGAACACCGTTGTCCCTGGCAAAAACTCCTACAACGTTCAGTGGAAAAATAATCTTGCTGTTAATTAGTTCTTTATAATACAAAATTGCTGCAGATTATAACTGCTGAACAGTACAACAAATGACGTAAAGAGTGGGTAACCCATAGAGTTAGATTATTGACCTTGTGTTGCAAATAAGAAATATTAATTGCAACGATAAAGGCAGTAAGCTAGATGCATTGCAGTGGTTACAGCAGGAGGTTTGCCCAGACCCCTGGTTATACCGCTGATCGATACTGCCTTACTGTCTCATTGCGCTCCTCTGCCTGTCCGGATCCTCTGCCGCTCTCCTGCCTTAAATTTAGGATGGAGGTTCTTCGTGGGCAGGAATCATTTTTGGTACCCTGCCTTGTACAGTGGAAACCTCAATCACTAAAGAACTTAGGCAGTATCATAATACAGATAAACAAAAAGCATGTAACTGCATCCTTCTCATCTCTGAATTCAGGCTGAGTTACTTTTGGTTTTGTTTTTTGTTTTTATTTTTTTATTTCTTTTCTTTCCTTCCTTTCTCCTCCCCACTCGCCTCCCTCCCCTCCTGCTGCTGCAGACCACCCTGAGCTGTGCTCCAGCTGAAGTGTGATGATGAATAGCAATCAGATTGCAGATAGACTCAGAGAGTCTGAGCCTGAGGCTACAGAAAACTCAGTTATTCAGATGCTAAGGGTGACACTTTAGAGTGAGAGGAATAAAAACTTGGTCTGTTTTTACAAACGAGGCGTGGCATGTGTGGGCTTTCCTCCAAAACCCCAACAGAAAGATTCAGAGGGATAAAACCATCTTGCCTGTTGTGGTGATGAAAGACAGCTACATTATGTTTTTCTTCATCTTCTGTTGATAATAAATGCTTTTACTAATAGGGAGCAATGACTTAATAACAGTTAACATCTTTGCTGTCTACTCTCCAGCTCCGTGAGAAAAATCTTTCACCCTGCAGCCAATGCAAGACACTATCCTGCCCTGCGTTTCTGGGAGGCTCTTTTATGAATGCCCTAAAGCCACTCCTTTTGGCCCTGCAGCTCCATCTCCTCTCACAATTTTCTGCAAAGTGCACATAGGCAAATGCTTTGAGGTTGGGCATTAATAGAGTGTTTGAGAGCGAGCGAGGAAAAGTCTGTATCCATAACACTCAGCCCTTTGTAAAAATAAACCTTGCATGTTTTATGCTTTAATAGAGCTTTCAGTCTTACATGTTTCTATTACAAAGTCAGTAGGAGAATATGAATGCCATCTGCACCTTACACCTAACTGGTAGCTTTAACAGATGATGGGTCTTCCACAGTTTTAGAGCAGAAGGCACCAGATCCTCAGCTAGCATTGACTGACACAGATCATTGGCTCCACTGGAGCAAAGCCAGTCTGTGTCAGCTACAAATGAAACCCAGTGCTACTTCTAAATTAAAAAAAAAAAAATCTGTAAAAAGATCTAAATACAGTAATATGTAGGATTCCTAGCTGTACTGTGTTGCAGAAATGGATATTTAATAACTTTCCATCATTTTTATGAGCATTATGATGAAATGGTTTTGGATTGCCTCCAGACCTAGCAGCACTAAAAGATTAATTTAGCATCTCTACATTTTGAACTGGCATCTCACATGACTTTTGCACCCAAGTATAGTAACCACACTGCAACATCCTCCTATCCCCTTACAACGTATAAATAAGCAGTGTTAACATTTGAAGCATTCCCAAATTATTTCTAGGGACAAAGTGACTACGTAGAATTTCCAAAATAAATTAGAAGTTGGGAACGTGGACCCTGAAACTCTGCCAGGAGCCTATTCTCAAGATGACAGAAATTCAAGCTGCGAACACCAGCTGGACCTGTTGCACCAAGCGTGGCTCCAGCCAAGGGCATGGCCATCTTCTGACTCATGGTCAGGAGAAGGGAGATGGCAATAGTGTATGTGTGTACGACACACGGCATATGTGATTAGAGATACTTTTAGCCAAGAACTGTGATGGTCTTGATTTAATGTCATCTTCTTAATCTTCTTTACTTTCCCACCATCAGTTTGGTTCATTCATCTGCTGTAACCTAGATGTTTTTATAGCACCTGGCGCAGTGGGACTGCAAATCCTCACAAGGGCCCTTAGCTGCTACTGTAATTCAAGTCATAATTACAGATCCATTCCCAATAGTGACAGAGCCCATAAAATCGACAGCATTTCTTTGATTTTATTTCAGTGTTTGATATAAGCACACACATTCATCCACTAAACCAGAACCAAATCATCTCCTCGGGTGGAATATCTGCCATGGCACCAGTAAAACTTGGTTTGACGCTTAGAATTTTATTCCATAAGAGTCTGTGTTATCGTCAGATCTGTGAAAAGGCTTGGCAAGCCCAAATGCCACAGATTATATCACTGATCCCAGGACCCCTGCATACCACACCACTTGCTTAGCTCCAGTTTTTCCACTATAATGCTCTGACAGCCTGGCTCCCTCCAAACCGAGCCACAACGCACACACGAGCCTTGAAACAGTTCATACCCATGCAGAAGGCATCTGCAAAAGGTGACGTTGCCAAGGCATGCCACGATGACATCTCTCTACTCTATTTCTTGAAGAATTATGATCTCAAGAAATGGGAAAAGAAGCTTCTCTGCAAGATTTGAGAGCTTCGCGAAACCACCTCTCAGCTTCATCGTCTCCCCTAATTCCAACAAAATGCCATTCTGCTTACATTTGTAAAAAGGCAATTACAATTTTTAGTGAACCTATATTTCAGAAAAAAAGAAAATATCATTCAGTTTATGACTCTGAACACCAAGGAAGAATTTGTGATAAGGGAAGTAGTGAGGTGTTTAATCTCCCTGGGTAGAAAGACAACATTAGAAATTCTGTTTAATATTATATTTTACTAACTCCTAGGCTTTTTTTTTTCTGTAATCTAGTTTGTAAATAATTTGTTTCTAAATGGTACTGGAAGGAAAACATGAGGTGAACAAAATCTAATTCCTAAATAATTTGTTTGGGAACAACGTGAGAAACAGCCATGAAGACAGCTGAGTTTTGAGGTCGCCGCACTGCAGAGACAGTGGGAAGAGGAATATGAAAACGGTGTCTACAGCAGGGGGGAAGAAAAAGGGTTTATCAATTTCATTTTGCACTCTCCTGAGGTGTCCGTCAAACTCAGGATGCCGAAATTGCACTGCGTGCTAAGAAAGTAAAAATTACCTTGCCGGGTTACTTGCAAACACTTCTGTGATACAGTAATTATTATATGAATTCATGTGTGAATTAAAGCAGCTGGGGGCTAGGAGAGGGTTGCTCCTCCGTTGGTCGACATACGCAACTCTCATTAACACACATCAAAGCTTCATGCACGTATAGAGAAATAAAAAAAAACAGAAAGAAAGAGAGAAGCACCCTCAGTACAACCTACCATGCCAACCACCATCTATCATTACTATCTGAAATACGTCAGCTTCTTTTTGCTCAAAATACGTTTCTCTCATCATCACTTCTTACAGGATGATGGTGGATTGGGGATTTCAGATGAGGTCCCTGGCTGGTGTGAGGGCTGCAAGGTGATGCCTCCTGAAGGTCCCGTGGCCATAGGAGCAGTTGAGCAAACCAGGTCAGAGACAGCATTGACTCTCCAAGTCCTGGAGTTACGTGGGGAGGTGAGGGACATGGACAGACCAAGGGGCAAGAGGATGGCGTGAGATGGCACTTCAGGGAGGAGGCGGCTGCAGTGACAATTCAGAGCTTTTTTAGGGGAGAGAACATTTGATCAGAGTCCATAATAATGGGATTTCAGAAGTAATGAAAATTACCTGAACCTCCATGATGAGACACAACACAAAATGCTTTTACTTACTGAACAAAGAGAGATGTCCAAACTAACAAGTATGTGATGATAAAATCTATTTTGTGTGCTCACTAAAACACTCTCTGAATTTAGTAAAGAAATGTTAAAAATCACATATTTCTGTCCTCTGTGGGACTCGAGCGATGTGTGTGTTACATAAAATTCGAGTTCAGCAGAAAAAAAAAAAATCCCTTAAATAAGCCAGTAGAATCTCATGAGAGGAAAAGTTCCTCCCTGTTTCAAGCCAGAACCTGCCCTTATTGAGGTCAATAACAACATTTTTAGTAGCACGCCTGAGTCCTTTAATCTTTTCCATATATCATAAATTAATCAGATTGTGGTGCTGGATTTCTCAAGCATCTGAGTATTCTATTAAAATCAAAGTATAGTGTAGGAGGTGTGTAAAATGCAAACTCCAGAGCTATTCTGAATGCTAAAATTCACAGATTATTTTTATACATCTTTTACACAACTTTTGTTTCAAGCACCAATCATTTACTGTTTTGAAAAATACAAATTGTTTGATGTATGGATGTTTCAAAGACAATGCAATTGCTTTATTCATTATTGTAATATTTATATTAAGATGCTATTTATTTTATAATTTTACCTTTAGGAGAATCTTAATTTTCTGTTGCTTCTAGGATCAAAGGCCAATACACTCAAGTCATATTTGGTGTGTGGGTCTCTAATGCTGTGTTTCCATCTGTAGTATGTAGCCAAGATTTTAATGGAGAATTACAGAAGGAATATTCTTCTCTGATAAAAATTTTAACATATGTTGAGCCATGGAAAAACCATGTTTAAGGGTGGGTCTGTATTTTACACAATGCTTTTAAATGAAAAGACATTATCAGTTCTTGGAGTAGGACAGTAGGCAGAATGAAGACTCTCTCCCAGCCAAGCCCCCTTCTCCCCAGGTTGTACAGCCAAGATCTGTTTGCTTATTCTCTCTCCCCTTCTTCTCATCTCCTGAATCTTTCATTCCTGGTTTCCTAAGTAAATAAAACTCAGTAAATAAAGCAAACCAAAATCTGTTCTCTTGTCCCAAGGGCAACCAGCAGAGGACACCTCTCAGCCACAACAGCCAAACCCTCTTACACCACAGTGCAGCATGACTGTATCACAACTTCTTTACGAAAACATTCCCTGGACCACTCTGAACCCCAGGCTTTGCTGCAGCGTTCCTGGGACAGTCCAGCTAGTAATGGGCCAAAACCGTGCCTGGGAGCATGCTAACAAACCACACCAATGACCACCTATGCTTGGTCCCCTGCACACCTCCAGGTTACTTCACCGAATAAATGCAGCCCTAAACTCCTTCTGAATCGCAAATCCTAAACCTAAGCTACAGTCCCCAACCCATCCCAGTTCTGCAATTCTTACTCTTAAGGAAAATCGTTTGCTTGAGCTCATACCGTTACTCATGCATAAGTAAAGAGCAAGGCACACAACAGCAAAAGGACGTCTGTCTTTCCCATTTTTACAACGTTAACTATTTCTTTCTGGCTACTAGCAGCAACCTGTGCTGACTTCTGTGAGTGCTGCTTGGATGATGGGGCAGGGAGCAGAGCCCACAGGCTGTGGGACTGTCCTCAAAATAGCTGGGAGACATCTCAGTTCTCCTAATGGGATTTGCTCGGGCTTTTCTCAGATATTTTTGAACCAGAAATTACTTCATGGATATCCTGATTTGATGTTCATGAGGTTTAAAGAAAAAGCCTTAATTGCCCCTGGCCCTTGTCCAGCTCTGGCTTAGGAAAACTGTAGTTTGAAGAATTACAGCTCTTCGAAGGGTACTCGGGCTTTTGGCGTGAGATGCCAGCGGGCTGGCTCAGCACCACGTGCTGCTGTCAGGCAAAGTGACTCCAAGGTCTCCAAAGGTTTATGGGTCTTACGCTTGGTCTGTTTTAATTGATTTCTATTTTTACTAGGGTGCTCACAGCACATTACAAAGAGCTTTGCAAAGTCACTTATTTTCATTTTCAAAACTTTCTCGGTGGCAGTAAACACAACCAACAAACAGTAAGTGATTTTTCCTCGGGAAAGCAAGATGCCAACTTTCTTTCTCATACTGGGCTGTGCTAACTGTGGCACAACATCACAGGAGCATGACTTCTTGTATCGAAAGAACACTTTTCTTGCTCATTTTTTCTTTGAAAGAAATATCCTTAATTCAATACAATCCTGAGACTCAGTAAGTGAATTACAGAATGGAACTGAGACATGCATGTTCACACTCAAAAAAAAAAAAAATCAAAACCGGCTGACATGCAAATTGCAATTTTTTTCTCCTAGATCTATTTCACAAGGGTCACTGCCACCCAGCAGCAAAGCCACTGCATTATCGCGATCATTTTTAATCTCCCTGCACAATTGACGTTAGCATCTTAGCAGCACTGACAAAAGCACCTCTTCTCCTGAATCATGCTGATGGTTTCTCTGTCTGCTTTTCACTGGCTTCAAGCCGTAAAGTTTCCGTTGTAATCAAAATTCTTCCTTTAATTTTATGACTCTCTCACTTCCGATGTCAAAAGTGAGAGAGTGTGGGCTAGAAAGGTTCCCTTTGTATTTGAAACGGAAGTTAAATGTAGGGATATCATATTGATTTAAACATGCTGTAGGATGTGAAAAGAGAAAAATCACCCCAGCAGACGCAATGACTTGTGTGTGGCAGTTTCATTGCATCCCATGAAAAAATGCTCCAGAAACGGGAAGGAAAAAGGCAAGTGTCCAAGAAAGGAGTGAGTTTCTTCTCTGCACCTCACCAACCTGTTATTCTCTCAAGAAGCAGGGTTTGGCTTCTGAAATTAAGGGGTCTTAACAGACCCAGTAGGCACACAGATCCATCTCCACATTTCCCTGCAGTGCTCAGTGGAGCTTCAGATCAACTCCTGATCTAAACACACCTAAAAAGGTCCTCTATCTTCATCTCCCTGTCCATTTCACTCACTTTGCAAGACTTAAAGACATCCTAAACTCATGTGACGCTGCAAAAAACCTTCCAGTATAGACTTCCCTACCAAGTACCCCATCTACCCATCTCACGTGGTGCTGCAAACACCACGCTGCGCCATGCACAGGCCAATGTCCTCAGAGGTGTTCAGATCCTTAATTCCCTGTGGCTTCACCAGGGGTCAGGCACAGAAACACTCCTGAGGAACTAGGCCTTGATGCCTCTCTTCTCCCTATCTAAATTCAAAGATAAAACTCTTCCATAACTAATAAAAGAGTTCAGAAGTGAACAGATATGTAGCAGTGGGAGAAGGCAAATGATGGGGGCTGAGGCACCGGTATTTTTAAAGACAGAGAAGAGCATTAGTGCAGCCAGGATTTCATTTACCATGTGAAAAATCTGTTCCGAGCAGAATGGGAACTCTACCAATTAATATACTCTACAGATGCGTCTCTCCAATAAGCAGAGTTGCAGGGATCATTTTTCTTTGACACACACCATAAGGGAATGAAAAGGTTAATGTAGTGTATGTGAGTGCATTTTTAAAAATCAATTTAAGGGAATTTTCTCTGCTGTAAATTAGGCTCTGGCACGAGGGAAAATCATCAAGCTCAAATTAACAAAAGGAACAAAAGAATTTAATTTAAAACTACGTTGTGATTGTATTGCTCAATGGTGCGCACAAAAAAATCAGCAACATGCATTTCATTTTTACATTCTTTGATTACAAAAAGGCTATTATCAGTGAAAAATAATGTTGAATCGTAATTAGAAGCAGGACTCTCCCTCCTACCAGCCTGCAAAGCTCAACATTTTCTGTAATGCAATATAAAGTCATTTTGGTTAGAAATCCCATTTGTCAGATCTCCTCGCGTTCACTAGGTTGCGACCCCTCTACCTCTGGTCATACATGCTTCTGTATACTCAGAAAAAGCAGGGTTTGGTTTCGGAACTCCAGACTTCCCATTCAGCAAGACTTGACATTTGCCTAGCTGCAGCTGAAGACATGAAGAAATTTAAGGGCAAAAACGATGAAGGTATTGGACTCATGGTATCTGCATAGAAGATTTGAACCAGTGTTCAGGCTTCCACTAATTTTAACTGGCAGCAGAGTGAACCTCAGCTGAAATCCTGCTTTTTCAAGGGGGCTAAAACAGTTCCTGTAACTTCATGGCATTGTCACAGTCTCTCAATTCCCCACTATCTGACTTGCAAACTATGGACTCTTCTCCCCCTCACAACAACTATACATGGGGTGTCTTCTTTACCTGGAGAGAAGAGGACACCCAGCAACACAGTGACATTCACACTCAAAGCTACAATAAGAACATGTCCTTGCGGTGACACAGCTCCACATGATGTTTCCCAAAATTATCACCAGTCATAGGCCTTGTGCTTTTCTCAAGTGACATTTGCTGTCACCAAACTCGGGAATTGAAAGGTGGCGCTGAGGACAGCAAGATTTTGTGACATGTTCTGCATCAATGAAGTGAAGAAAGAATATGACACGACTGACCTGTGCTCACACGTTGGCTGCTGTGCTGGGTGCCAAAAGATATCAGCAGCACAACGAAGGGACAGACAGGTTGTATGAGCTACTCGAGATAAATCAGCTGCGTTATTTTCCTTCCACTTCATTGACATAAATACCTGCGTCATTCCCCTTGTGTATTCAACAGCCCTTCATCTGGTCCATCACTGAAACCTCCCTCTACAGAGAGCAGATAATTGTCAATGTAAAGAATCTCAGTTATTTAATGGTGACAGATGAATCTTCAACCATTGCCAAATGCTGCCCTGAGGAAGAGAGGTCAATGCTGTTCTCCTCTTGGCATTTTTTACTGCTCCAGTGTCCCCAGGCTGCCCTGCCTGCTCTTTCATGGTATCGTGGGATTTTCTACCTCTCTCTCCAGAAATTCTTCATCTGTTGGTAAATAATGTCAAGACTATATTACTATATATGTTTATAGTCTTTTATGTCTGACCAGGCTGCTATAAACAATTTATTGCCTCTTCTTACAGCTGGTTTCAGCTATTAATGAAGGGAGTGTCAAGTGCTAGTCTTTCAGTTGCCAGGTTAAAACACAATGTCAAAGCCCACCACTTCACCTAAAAATGGAAAACAAACAAGCAACCCATGGTACTAAAATATTTGCAGTCATTTTTGTCATGTTCATTTGGACAAGGGCAATGAGGAAGGCAAGATAAAAAAAAAAACCAAAACAAACCAAAACCAATTAGACTTGCACAGATTCATTCACTGCATTATATTGCTATAGAAGAGAAGTATATATGTGTGCGTGTGTACATATATATGTATACACACACTCCTCCTTTTTTCTTTCCATTTCTTGGCATGGGAAAGCAGATGCTCACCCCTACACACTTATCTACTTAGCTCTGTACAAGAGGTCAGTTCTTTTTTTACCCATTAGTTTTCCTTTCCTTTGAAATGTGAAACAAACTGTCCTTTTATAAGCTGAGTGCACCTGGACCTCGGCTCCTCTTGAAGAAACACCTCGCAAGTCGATAGCTGCAGCTCCTTCCCCGTTGGGTAGGACCGAGCAACGGCGGTGAACTGCAGCAGAGGTTCATCATTTCAGCTAATCCCCTCCCCATATGGTGAGGGACTACGTAGTGACTAATTAATGAAAAATATGTCTGATCA
The DNA here is from genome assembly GCA_013401315.1 of Balaeniceps rex. Taxonomy (NCBI): domain Eukaryota; kingdom Metazoa; phylum Chordata; class Aves; order Pelecaniformes; family Balaenicipitidae; genus Balaeniceps; species Balaeniceps rex. Next base: position 15,521 of record VYZW01045039.1, on the reverse strand, counting down.
GAAATTCAAAAGAAGCAGAGGAATTGCAGAAGTAAAAGCTAGTTGTTTTCTTTTTTTTTCCCTTTTCTTTCTTTTTTTTCCATGAGCTTCTTTGGGCTTACAGGGAAAACCAGACCCTTAACTCTGAAAGCAACCCATCGCCGTGCATGGTCCTAAGAGCATGGTGGCTGTTGGTGTGATATATCTGCCCTACGTCCCCAGTAGTTCACCAGGGCACCCTGAGCCACGCTGTATTTGAAACACAGATCTCAGTGCTACAACACCGGCCTGAGAAGCTGGGATAAATGCTGGGGCAGTCAGCCTGGGCCAAGCTTCAGGCTCTTGCAGCCACGTTCTCTTGGGACCCCAGTGAGCTAATTTAAAGCTAGGACTTGGGACAGTGACTGCAAAGCAGACATGCTCTCACTTGCTTTTTAGCAGGAGGAGGATGGAGGAGGAAAAACTGTATTTTTTATGACCTCTCCTTGTTAGCAAGAAATATGACAAGGTTGTGCCTTAGTGCCCAACACTTTTTTTGCAGTCTTGAAATAGAAAAGAAAAAGCATTGGGTTTTTGTACATAGTATTTTGCCCTTGTAAAATATCGCTATCATAGCCTTATAACGTAAAATGAAAAAGTCATATTATTTTCAGGAAATCTCATAGCAAACTAATGGGGCGCTACGAACCTCAAATTGTTCTTTTTTTCATTTTCTTGGCATGAATTTAACAAAAAAAAAAAAATCAGAATCTAGTTCATTCTCTTACATAACCCTTTGTGAAGGACTCTTAAAATTCACATCAACAGTATCTCATTCCCACTTTTCCCTTAATTTCCATTTTGTTTAATGGCTTCATCAGTATTTATTTGTGATTTCAGTATTTTTTTTCCCCTCCTGAGAGAAAAACTCTCCTGAGTAATAGGACAAAGAGCTGGAATCCATCTGCTTCTGTTGTGCTTCTGTAAAAAATATATTAACAAAAAAAGTCCCTTGCAGGGAATAAGCCCAGTTCTACTTTTTTCCCTGGGGTCTGGTAACATGATTCCATCGATGCCGAGAGTCCAGACGCAAGTGCCACATGAGGAGGTGCTCTCAGCGTGAGTTACGCAGTCACACTGCACAGCCCTTTGCAGGCTGAAGACATGAAGTGTAAAATAATCAATCTTCCAAGGCCCTAACAAGCCCCTGCGTTACAGGCTTTACCATGCAGTCAGCTTCTAGAACAACAAACAATGTCTGGCACAGATAGAAAAGACAGCTAGAGGCTTGTATCAAATTTCTTTGTGAAATTACAGGAGGTACTTAACCTTTGTCCTATAACTTTTCATGGGAAATGAGAACATTTGCCATCCAGGCAGGAAGTCATTATCCCCCATGGGAATGAAAGATGTCTTGATATAATCCTGACCCTTTGACAACAAGGCTTCTGAACCCAGACACCCTCAAAAGACGAGTCTACAAAACCTCCGTGCTTGTGTTCATGCTGAGCATAGACTCCCCAAGAGCCTCCTATATTCTATACTATCCACACTTTACATACCTCTTAATTACAACTCAATTGATTTCCCACTTTTATTAAGCCTTATATTAAGAATTCAAATTCTTAAAGCAGAAAATGCATCTGTTGCAGAAAAAAACTATGTGGAAAAGCCCAAATGAGAGAAATGGCTGAAAAAGTTTAATTTGCATAGACTTTTCCATGCTTGTACTAGTTCAATTTTCTGATTTTGAACTAATGCTTTTCCCCACCAGCCGGTTAGTCCGTGGTAGAAGTGACTAACTGTGCATGGAGGGAGCCCACGGTATGGATCCAGTTGTTGATCCAGTAGTTGACAATTTATTAACCTCACTGAGTAGTGATGCTGAACCCCCAATCTACATCTTCCCACCGCTTCACTGCTTTGCAGCTTTTGCTGCAGCTGTTTTCCCCATAGATTTCCTATTCATAGTGTGAGGAGATGGGACACCCTCACTCTAGGAACAGAGATTTGTGGGAAAAATGGAAGGTTTACTAGGTCATCTATACAAGAGATTTGGGTAATTACACCGAAACCAGGGCTAGGTCATTAAAAGCCATTTAGATGCCTGATTGCCCTCCGTTTCCCTGTAGATGAGTCTCCCAAACAACTGTAAAAATTGATGCCCCACTTCCTAGGCACCTCTCCATTTGAGATAGCACCCTTAAAGAGCCGTATTCCTATGGGTTCCCTGCTCATATAAAGCAAAAAAAAATAATATCCCACGAGGGTTTTGAGCCAGAGGAGTAGACTTGGAAGGTTAGTGCTATCACATGATGGATTTGCTGGCCAGGGCACAGAACAAGGGTGCAGCTCCCCTTATTTTCGCTCAGTGCAAGAGGCCAGAGCTCGCCCACAGCACACCAACCTCCCTGCTCTGCTCCCGCGTGCCAGCAATGTCTCCTCTGAAGCCGTGGCCAGATAACAAAACACATGCTCCCGCGCCGCAGCTGGTCTTGCATCCGTGCCCGCAGGCAGCACATCTGCGGCGTAAGCAGCAAGGGGGGAGGTAAGGGCATAATTTCAAGTAAGGGGAGCGGGTGGTTACAGCTAATCAACTGTCACTGCAGCAATCAGCCGTTCTTCATCACCTTGTCAGGACAGGAACATTTGAACCCGGCTTGAAGAATACCATCGGGCATGCTATTCGTTATCTGCTGTTCAGCACAGGTAGATGCAATCTCCATATATTTTATTAGCTCCTGTTATGCTGCATGAATGGATATCACATACAGTTCCAGCTTACCACTTTCATTATCAATTATTAAAACATTTGTTGCAGAGGGAAGAAGAATCCCGTTTCCCTCTGCTGCTGCTGGCATGATCGTAGCAGTCACAGCAAACTGCCTGAGCATCTTTCACGGAGTCTGATTTGGCAAAGATCACTGCCATGGGTGGACGTGGGATCAGCAAGAGGTGGGGATGCTTGGCCTGCCTGATAATGGGGCTGTGCTTGGAATCAGCCTCTGGAAAAATGCTTCCCATGTCCATTAGGGATGACATTTACCTTAGTCCAGATGGCATGCATCACTCTCTGTGCACCATTCAAGCTCTGAGCTCAGAGGGATAGCGTGTGGTGTATGGGGATGATGCGTGCAGTTCTTCTGAACTGCAAGTGTCATCCCTGTGTGCACGCAGGCATTTTTTTTTTGTTTTAAGGGAAATGTGGGCAATTAAGCAAAGGAATAGAAAATAGGTAACTTCCAAAAAGTAAAACATGACTCTATAATAGTTGTTTTCCGTTTGTCTGTCTATATTTTATTAAGTAACTGCACAGTGTGCCTTGGAGTATTGTTGATTTTTTCATCTAAATACGAATTAAACACTGTATATTATGAGCAGCTCCTAAAATCAGTACCTGTATTTAATACTTGACTAAATCCTTCTGATATTAAGAAATGCTGCTGTCAGTTAATGCATGATACTGCACTATGGCTTTTCTGCCTCCTTTCCAATAGGATGTTCTCCTCCATCCACAGGGTAAACATTGCTGGGAAAGGGCAATGGTTACCTTTGGCACCACATGCCCCATAGGGCTTCTCGGGTGCAGATGAACTCAGGAAAGCATTTAATGGGATGCCTTTCTGTATTAGGGAAACCATTTAAACTTGTGTTCAATTCCCACAGACTTCAGCAGGATGCAGACATGAGTGCGTAAGCACTTCTTAGATATATTGGCGATATGATTTACCAAAGCAAACACTTGCTCTGCAGAGGGAGACCCAAGATACAAGGGAGGTGTCTATAACAGGGATATCCTTTCCCTGGTGGGAGGATGCCTGCCCTGCACACAAACTCCTGCATCCTCTCCCCGCAGCATCCAGCCCTCTGCGCACAGCGTGGGGAGATGAGCCCAGCTCATGGATGTCTGTCTCTAAGTGGATCTGGCCCTTAATCAGGAAAGGGAATTAAATATTATGGTGTTTCACATGCTAATGACTCAAGAATATAAATTATATTTGACACAACATATTAAACGTCTCATAAAACTTCATCAACATGGCAGAATATATCCTGTGTTTTCCTGCTTTTTAATCATTTTAATAAATCAGATAAAAATGATGCCACAATGTAACCATTACAAGAGAAGATTACAAGGAGTGTAACAATAAGAAAACCAGCCTGCTACCACACACCTCGGAAGACAAAACACAAAGAGGTGTTTACAAGGTTGGGTCAGAAAACAGAAACTCTAAGTTTCGGTGTGATTGATACTGTGGATTTAACTACTTCATTATACAAGGCAAACCAATGAAATAGTGATAAGTTTCCTTGTCTTGCTCTAGCCTGCATCTCAAGGGTGCTTATAAATAGTTAAGCAGCTATATCAGAATTCATCAGTTTTTAGAGAAAAATTAAACCTCAACATTTCTATCTATGATATAATGACTTACAAATCAGCCCATAATTAATCTTGATATTAACTGCATACCCTTGTGGTATATGATTTATTATGGGTTATTCATCTAATTTCTTCGATGGGTATTACTTCATGCACACACAATCTAATAACTTTCCATACAGCAGCAGGTGCTACTTCATAATAAAGACATTAACATTTTTGGAAAAAATACTCTTATATCAATTGATCATACTCTATTTTCACTTCTGTAATGGACTTGATAGTGATTAAAAATTAAACCTGAAATACAGATCTCATACTTCCACCTTCATCCTGGCTGCCTTTTTCATCACGTTCCATACTGTACTTTCTTATTATACAGATAGTTTCACATACCTACAGCCTTCTTAAACGTATGCTTATTCAGGGAGGATAGCATCCTTCATTGTTTCCTCTGTTTAGACTGGGAGTTCTCCAAGAGGTTTAAGCATTTCACCAGGCAGCCCATTGAATTTAACTAACAAATCTCTTCTGGACGATGCTGTAACGTGTTGTGGGATACAACCATTAGTTTCATTTTGGTTTGTAGCTCTAAATTGTCTTTCTCCCTACATGAACTCCAGCTACTCATCAAAGCAGCTATCAAGGGATACAGTCCCTGAGATGCCCAGACAGGTCCTTAGCTGTCTTTGAGGAATGTTTCCAGACAGAGCTAAAAGAGAATGCCCAGCACACATCAAATAATTTGAAAAATGCCTAGAAATAAATGCTAAACCAAAAGCATTCCTGCAGCAGCCAAGAAACATATGGGTGAACAAAATGCAATGACCACAACTGACTAAGTATTCAAAAAGAAAATTTTATATACTACCACCACTTCTTTACTCCTCTCTCAGATATGATTCCTCCTCAGACCAATCATTCATTTATAGACTCCTCTAAATTCAGCCAGCCTCCCAGTGAGGTAATGGGATGATTGGATAAATTGGTACTTACCAGAAAAAGTACTGCAGCTTCTGAAGATGGCAATGTTTAGGTTGGCATTGCATGGGGAGGGTGAGATGCAGGCAATAGGAATACTCATATATCCAACAGCAAATAAAAGAGAATTTACCAGTAGTGACTATCATTCTGCTAATAACCAGATTTTCAGATTCTCAGCAGTCTTGACAGTGGATGCTAAAAGTTCCCATCAAAACTATGACCTCCCTGTGTTAGAAATTGTCCTAACATTACGTGAAAAGAGCTTAATTAAAAGAAGCAGTGTTGACCCTAAAGCCTCTGTTAAGCAAATCACTGTTGACAACCTGAAATGTTTTAACATCGTTAGTGTACCTTGGAGACAGCCAGCAGCTGAAAACCATGACGTTCTCTGAAATTGTTAAGGTGCTTCTCCCAACCCTGTCCGTAAGGAAGTGCTTTCGGAGTCTCTCTCTACCTCTACATATTGACACAATGTCAGAGAGTTAATTTGTTAATATGAATCAAAATCATGTGAATTACGATGTATTTCAAGAAGCTCTCTTCTGCTACCCAATCCCATCTCAAGACAATGCCCTACAGCAGGTTCACACCTAAAATTGCAGTACACTGGCCACAGTAAAAAGCAACCGTGTTCACCATATGCTTACTGGTTAAAATAAGATTGTTGTATAGATGTGAAGGATATCTCCTTTGGGACAGGCAATGAGCTACCACACGGACACAGCAGTCAGCAGCAGTCAGTGCAGCACCAAAGCCCAAGCAGGTGGCACAACCTGCCGTAGCGAGCGATGCGCATCGCTCCCCAGCTTAGCAGCATGTGTTCTCTCACAGAAATCAGGCTCCGTGGCCCAGTTACTCTTTCAGGTGAAAGCCCACTAGCTTTCCAAATTGCTGGGAAACTCATAAAGTCATAAGCCAGATCCATGCTAAGATAACAGCTGTTTGCACAGGACGCCCTTAGAAAGCAGCTTGCCATGCTGTCACTGCGAATAACAGAAAACTGCTTTAGTTTGGTCTTCCATAATCATTCCCAGCTATGCTTCAGAATTTAAAGATCTAATCCTGTTTGTAAAATTCAATTAGGCTTTGCAAAAAAAAAAAAAAAATTAGTCATTAGTTTTAGATAAACAGATCTAAGCTAAGAACAAAGATGCTTCACTACTCCAGTGAATTTCAGGATTAAAGAAAATCAATATACTGTGTCATATTCCTGTAAAATATTATCTGCAGTATAACTTGTTTTCTCATTTGTACTTAGTTAAAGCTTAAGTCCAGTTTTCAGTAACTGCTATTATGGTGTAAACATTAAATAAAAAGAGTAAAAAAACACTCACCTTCCATACAAGCACATTTCTTTTTGCAATAGGTGGCCAAGAAATGCCCTGAACTTTTTGGAGCAGCTCAGGAGGCAAAGCCCTGGGTCCAACCAGCCTCCCAAAGGGGAGGCAGCACAGCAGCACCTGCCTTTTATTAGCTGGGCACAGCCCTGCACTAACGAAGCGGGGCTGTTAACGGGTGGGTATTCCTACACCCCACAGCCCTGCATCCCACGCACCAGGTTAGTGGTTTCTGCCCGGCGTTACGCACACCGGCTGAGCATGCCCCAGGCATTCAGAGAAGCAGAATAAAAATGGGTGAAACAGGTCAATGGCAGATTCAAGAAATAATCCATGTTTCCAGTCTCTTAATACCCGTATCAGGGTTGGGGGGGGTTTGCCCCTTTTTTTTTTAAAATTGAAGAGCTACCTAGTCATTCTGGAAAAGACAAGACATCTAACATAGCAGTGCAATGACAATTTTAATTTACAATCAAATAAAAAACTAGTTAAGCTATTTTTTCGCTTGCTATCTTTGCTTTCCCCACTTTTTTGCTTTTAGGGATATCTTGTGGGGAGCAGAGAGGAAGTTTTGGAGAAAGGGGAGAGCATTAGAGTTGTTAAATGTTCCTCTGACTGGTGGTATCTTACAAATCCCAAGTGCAGAAATGGCACAACTGGATTTTGCTCTCTCTTCTAAAGTAGATTCTAGTAAGCCTGTACATTAATAAATGTTAATTTTATCCCACTGTGCTTACAAGGTGATTTTCAAATTCCTGTTGATTTAATAAAGAACTTAGGTGTTCAGCACTTGCAAAAACACTGCCTTTTGGATAGACACCTTCAGACAGATTTATGTATTTAACCTGAAGAGTCAACATTTGCAGTTCTCCAGCAGGATTACTTAGGCTTTGAGGGCAAACTTCTACATCGTCAGATGTGCTGCGTGTTGTGCTAAACTGGATCCTTGCCTTGTCCCTATAGATGTGCTTATACTAAGTAATTAAACGTGGCCTGGCCCCGGCAGTGGGACTCAGCTGTCCATACCATAGCAACTCCCTGGCATGGCTTTGACTCATGCCACAAGGAAAACAAATAAACCCTAAAGGGAAGTTTTGAGTTGAGTCCAGGAGCATCAAGTGGCCAACTTGATCTGCAGCGTAAAAGAGCTGAACAGTGTGGAGGTGTCAGAGCAAGCCCTGCTGTCACTGAATGGGCCATTACAGTGTTTAGTTTATTGGTATAGATGTGAGGTTTCTGCAAACTCAGGAACAAACCCTTAATGAGCCAGGAAGAAAGGAAGAAGCTCTTTTATATTTAGGTTGTATCGAACGTTCGCTGTCCTCTCATACATTTCTGGGATGCACGCTTTTCCAGAATCAATGTGGACTTTATTCCAAGAACAGTCTGATAAATTCCTAAAGAACTGACAAGAAAATCTTGGGGAAAGAAGAAAAACAAGCCTTTTTCTTCTCAAATATTTAATAGCCAGAACCTATAAAGAATTGTTGAAGATCTGCCAACATTTCCAATGATTCTCAAAGTCATACCATTTTTACTTGCTCCAGAACTGCTGATATCAGCAAGCATGCCCTTCTAAATAATTTATTGGCATTTCTACGTAAATTAGATACTTAAAGGTGAAGATGCCACGAACCTTGTGGAGGCTGAGTGCTCACTACATGGACTATAATGCATCAACCCAACAGACAGATTTCCAAACTGGCTTAAACCCCAGCAGGCTCACTGCTTGGAAATAGTTCAAGGACTCCAGAGACTGTAATACGCTATTGAAATGTCACTTGTAGTAAAAGCACATTCTACACAAAAATAAATCACCATAAGATAAGGTATAAACCTCAGATAGTTATAAATTGATGATTTAAATCACATGTTAGTTACTGCTCACAAAAATAAGCAATGCAAAAAAAAAAATTTACTTCAGTGAAAGACAATGTATTATAAAAGACAGGGCAGTTTACAAGGCAGAGCCATCAGCTAAAACACATTTCTACGTAAAGTTTAAATGGTTCAGTAATACCCTTTAGTCCTGCCTATCAGTTTTTAAAGTCACCATGGGCTTTTTTTTTCCAACACTATATCATAGCAGATGACTGGTTTGCAGGATTTGGCCACTGGAAAATGTTATGTTGGTATTTTACCCTTTAACTACTACACTTATAAAAACTCCCTGACAGCTAAGAAGGAAACAATCTGAAGAAGCTGATGAATGATATTTCAGAGGAAAGCTGAGGATGAGAAACCTGCAAACCAAAACCACTGCACTAGCAAGGAGCAGATCAAAATCTTAAATCTCAAAAATTTGTTTTGAGATGAAAGAGAAAAACAAATACCAAAGAAGGCTCCTGTCCTGGCTAGAGAATCACTGCAGCCAAGGATTTGTGGCTGTTGTTAGGATGGATGCATTGTTTGGATGGATCCCTGAAATACATTGGTATGAGGGGGTGAGAAGAGCCAGTGATGAATGAAATGCTAAAGGGGATGGAAAGATGGTAAAAGCAGCATTTTCACCAGAAACCATGAAAGCAGGAGTGGTAAAGTTGCTACTTGAGATAAAAGAGAACAAGATAAAACAAGACTAAAAATGGAAATAAGCAGGACAATCAGCACCAATATCTCAAGGGATTAATTTACAAAGAGTAAAAAAAAAATATCATCAGGAGCTCAAAATAGTTATGAAAGCAACACTGATGGCCTAAAATTCACGGAAAGCCTGAGTTACAGCGGGCGAAGGGGGAAGGAGCTGCTGACACCAGATAACAAGTGAGTGTCAGTGAAGGTCACGTTATCTCCTGGGTCTCTGGGTGACTAACCACAGCCCAGGAGATGGGAAAGGAGTGCTCAGCCCGCCGTGTGTGAACACCAGTGCAAGTGCAAGAATTCCTGTTTGAATACAAATCACGGTTTGCATTTATTAAACGGGCTGATGTTGTCCTCAGTGGGAATTCACAGGAATGGAAACAAAGGAAGATGCCGACACAGTGAACTTTTCAGCTATTAGACAAAAAACTCCTTGCAAGTGTTTCTTTTTTTATCTAATTCATAGCATGAACTCAGACTATGTGGGGGCCCGAACAAAATGAATAAACTAAATGGATAATGATCAGTGAAACTAGGGAATCCTCAAGTGTAAACAGAACTTGTGGATTCTGTTTTTTTTCCTATATATTCTTGAAAAGTCTGCTTTGACAATGGATTAAAAATGTTTCATTGCCCATTCTTATTCAGGTACTACAAAAAAAGGGAGAAGATTAGGTGTCTGTGTACTTGCTGTAAACTGTGAGTTTTGCCTTGCTCCCTGGCTCTATGTTCTTTTCAGTATTTGTTGAAATTTTGAGATTTGAGAAATCAGCTCTCTTACCACTCTCCAGATTATGGTTTTGAGGCCAAATAGAAAATAAGGTATAGCATCATCTTCCTTGTGAGAAGAGATGCAGCAAATTAGTTAATCAGAATTCAGTCACCGTAGCGATTTAAACCATGCCTGACTTCCTACCTTGCTACTTGCCATTCCTAACGCTACTACCTGTTTAAGATGAGACACCCAGAGGAAATGGGGTTCTGCTCTCACATTTACACAACACCATTACTTTATCTTAATGACTAACACGCCCTGTTTAATAAAGCTCTGGCATCAACTTTATTACATCCTGCACTGCTAATGATTTGGTAGTCACCTAATGCATTAATCTTGATTCATGGCTCACTTGAAATATTTATATAGTACAAAATGCTTAAGTGAAGGTCAGCTGCATTCAAAGCTTCAAAGAATAAATTGCAAGATCTTGTCTCACCTCTCGTGGTGCTCTCAGCAGGAAAGCATTGTCCCCCCCACCCTTGGGCTAGCCCTGGTTGTGCCCCCACACATCTCACCTGCTCTGCCGTGCTAGAGAGAGCCAAGGACTGCCATGCAGACATGCCTGGTCTGCTCCTCTGCCCCAGCTACCTGCACCTAGCTACAAAACAAGACCTACCGAGTACCGAAATTCCTTGCTCTGCATCCACCCCACATACATTAAAAGTGTCTGAGGCTTAATCTCAAACAACAGAAATTCCCTATAGAGGAACAGCATCATTTGGGGATGACCAAGAACCAGTCTCAAAAGGCCTTTGAATCATGAGATGGATGAAGCAGAAGCCCCTATTACTAGAATAGTAACAAATATATGGTAACAAGTAAGATAGACAAGTTTAGAATTGCTAATTTAGAAGCACATCAAAAGATACATGCAAACAGTTGAAAAGCACAGAACGGTACCTACAACATCAGTAGGCACCAGTGACCCTGGTAGGCAGGTAGGAGCTGCGTTTAGGAGGTGGTCCGGCAACGGTGGGCAGCAAAATGAGCCATATGGCAACAAACATAAGATTTTATTACTGAAAGAAGAACTTTATTTTCACTGCTTTTTACATTCATAAAGGAACATGCACAAATGTTTTCAGCTGGGTTCATCATAATTCCTCTGACATTAAAAGTACGTGCTGGCCCAGGGAAATTCAAGCCATGGGACATAATGCGGACAGTATGGAATTAGAATATAGGCAGAGAGATGAAAGGAGTACGCTGAACCCCAGCCACAACGGCTCCTGCAAGCCTGTTCCCAAGCCACACAAGGCAGGACAGACAGCATAATGCCACAGGCTGCTAAGCCTCTAACCAGCTTGTTGCCACTTTTCCAGTAAATACCTCAAAGCATGTAGGAAATCTCAGCACTGCTTCCAGCAGCACTCGCTTTATGCGCTACCTCTGCATGTGGTATGTAGTTTTCTACTGCAGCATTTCAGCACGGGTGCTTGGCTGCAAGATGTTGTTGAGGGTGAAAGTTAAATGTAAAAGCTGGGGTCGGTGAGGAAGAATCCTACACAGCCCTCTTCTTTTTCTCTACGCTTTGTCCTCTTTGCAGCTGTTTTTTGTTCCCCATGTGCCGTCTAGTGACATGAATCATGGAACAGAAGGAACAGTTTAATCAATAAAGTGTTTAATTGCTAAAAATTATTCCACGACTGCAAACTCACAGCCAAGAGACCACACTATCTGTCACTGAAGATGCATTATGAGGGAGAAAGAAAGAGGTCTCAGTGTCATTAGCAAAACAATAATAAAATAAGCCATAAAAATTGAAAATATGACCCAGTGAGAGCATATAAACATAAAACAGTGTGGTCCCCAAGATGGAATCATATTGCATTACAGATAATTCCATATAATGTGGTTTAAAATGGCAAGCTGTGTTTGTACTTTAAGGTGTGCAGACATATTTATTATGTGCAGCCAGTTTACTCTATTGCTTCATGAATTCAAGGAAAAATGTAGTTTCCATCAAATTGAATTGCATTAAGTGGTCAACGCACATTGAGAAGAACAGAGTCTATTGCTCTCAAGTGAAGGATCTACCTGGAAACATATGTGAGACCACGAATTTCCAAATATTAGACATCGTGTCATATAGCAATGATCAAAATGAATCTGTTGCAGTTTTGATCCTTTATAAGCAATGCCTCCTTGAATACTTACTCACTTTGCTATGAAGATATATGTAAAGAGCCCAGCAAAATAATCTGCCTCAGCACTTCTGATGTAATTAAATGCAGTCACATGTTGGCACAAGTAATGACCACCATCTGCTCAAATCCATGGCTAGTCTGTCCTTCACCACAAATCACAAATCTCCACATGTCCAGCAAAATACCCATTACCAGCTGATTCTCCAAAGCACCATATGAATAATCTGAATATGCAACATGTTTGTTACAGATGAGTGCTAATGTATTTGGCCTCTAAAAATGCTGGCCTAGATTTTGGATGCTTTAATACTAATAACATTAAATGCTTAAAAGAAAATATACTAAATGACCCGGGTTGCAAAGTCAGGTCTCGGGAATTAGAAAAAGCCAAGACTTATCTTGCCTCTTCAGGCTGTACGCATTTGGATGAAACACCATAGAGTATCCTTGCCTAAGACTGTATCTTCTCTATTTCACAAAGTTTATTTCACACTGTGGGTATGCTCAATGCAACTATTTCACTAATTATTTTTACTCCATTTGTATCTCTCATCTTTTTACTACTCACCACTCAAATCTCTAAAGATTATTAACTTCCTTGAAAGTTTCCTATTAGCATTTCTACACCCTCAGATGAAGTCTGAGCACTTTGTGAAGTCTAGGCTCTCCCACTGTTCACGTGGTGGATTTGCAAGCACATATTCTGTGGCAGACAGCCTCCTGGACAAAGCTCAGCACTTCAGCATTGCTTCTTGTTCCTGTCTGGATGGACTGGGCATGGCTGTGTCAGAGAATTGCATCCCAGCCCACTAAAAAATATTGGATACCATCTCTTCTGAGACATGCAGTCATTAAGATTATACTATAGGTGTCAATGTTGACAGGCCACATTGGCTGTGGAGGTAGGTGTGAATAACCTACCTGTGAGCCTGCTTGTCGCCTATCAGTATGGGCATAGTCTATGGTATTCATCAGTCTAAAACCCTAGAGCTTTATTCCCTTAAGGAATTTTTCTTTCTAACACTTTTTTCAAGAAAGTGAGAATTATTATCCTGTTTTTACAAATATGGAATCAACACCTAGACAGACAAATGTCCAAATGTACTTCTAATTTGAGACGCCTAATGTAACATTCACTATGCCCGTCTCAACTTCTGCAACCAATCTTGAAGACAACAACTTATTTCACTACACAACCTCAGCTTAATCTCTGAAGTCATCAAGCCTGAAGACTAAATAGGATAGAGGGTCTAGTGAAAAAAACACCTGGGCGGTGATCATGCAGTTAAAGACTGTGCAAGGATACCTGTTTATGCAAGAGAAACTTTATCTTTGCATGCAGCCTGACTGCCGGTCAACATACAAGCAATTTCTAAGTGAACACTGCTAATGAATGGGAGTGTCTCTCATGCTCCTGATTCTTCTTTTTTTTGAGAAAGATTTCTAGGTAGCTTTTTCATGCACAGCAAAGTGCAAATGCAATGGCCACAAGTTGCAACATGGGGAATTCTGATTAGACATTAAAAAAAATAATAGGAGTGGTAAAGCATTGGAACAAGGGCTAGAGGCTGCATCATCCCCACCCTTGAAGAGCTTCAATGCAGGACTGCACGAGGCCCTGAGCAACCTGACGTTAACTGCAATCTAGCCCTGCTTGGAGCGGGTTTGGGCTAGGTTACTGCAGCAGTACGTCCAACCTAAGCTCTTCTGTGACTGTCCTTCTGTGATGTCTCCACACAGCTTATGCTTCATAGTGGGGTACAGAGACTTCTCCCCACTGCACCATGGACATGTTCATTGTTCCAAACAAGAAGGAAATAAATGGAGCACATTCCTGATCCCCTTCATTTTGAAGACACCATTTGCACAATCATACTCATATATGATAGGTTGTTTATGCATGATCCCTTCTAGGTCTCCCCATGACTGAGTAAGCATCACACAAATGCATATTCCCAGTGAGATGCCACAGTTTGGCTGAGGCAATTAGATTATCATCACTGGAAATTAAGTAGTGAGCTATATTCTGTCTGACATAAGTAAATTCAAGGGAATGAAATACCTAGTTCCAAATTATAGTATCATCCATCTAGACTTTCTGATAGTCCTGAAAGACAGATGGTCTAGCAAATGGCTGTAATCATCATACGGGTACAGTTTAACTCCTAAGACATGTTAAAAGAGCAATATTTGCAGAAATATCAACCTGCAGATGTGAATGGGGCCTTCTGATTGGGTAGGTTCAGTAAAATACATTGGTAAAATTTCAGAGGACATTTCCTTCAGATATTTTTCACTTTCAAAAAGTAGTTTAACAAAAAACTTAAACATGACCACAGTTAACTGATTTACCATTAGTAATAATGAATACGTCAAGCTCAGACTCCGTGATTCTTACTTTTAAACAACTCTTCTTTGAGACAGTTGGAATATCTTCCAGGGTATAAAAAACACACAACCAACACGTGCATCAGTAAATGATATTGAAAAGCTACATCTTGTTAAATAAAAAAGGCCAGAGCTCGTTCTCTATTTCTGAGGCCAAATGCCACAACTGCTCCTCAAAACAGGATGGTCATGTTTGGAAGGGTCATGGGCCAGCTTGTTCCACAAACTGTGCCTCTGGTATTCCTGGGAGACCACTGACTGTCATGAGCCAAAAAAGTGCTGAGGAGCAGCTAATGGGAGCAGTAAGGCCAGTGCTCAGGCCTCTGTACAGCCCTGCTGTCAACTCATACATTCATATATTTGCTGCAATGTGTAGGTATACGAATATGCCTGGGAGACACATTTTGCTGCCTTACAATACAGACACAGACTTCACCGGTGCATAGTCTTATATGTAGCAAGGTTTTGTGTATTGTACACAAGTACAAAACATGATTCTTGACTTTCTCAAAGCATTACCTGAATTTATCACCTAACAATCCTTACAACAAATAATCCCAATTCGTTCTCAAAACAGGACCTCTGTACCATACTCATTTTAAAGGAGAGGGGTTTCTGGAAGCACATACTGTCTCCGAAAGAGAAAAACAAAAAGTTCATCCTGACATGATTTATTATCCCCTTCATCTCATGCAATAATTCAGTTGTTCTTTGTGTCGTGGCCTGATCCTGTAGTCCTTTCTCTTCTAAGTCTCCCTGGTTTTAGCAAAGGGAGGAAGGGCTGCAGGATTAGGTCCTGACCTCCAACCAAGACTCTCCTCAAAGCAAAATGATGCATTCTGCCTGCTCAGAATTGCCATGATAGTACGTGGCATAGGGAAATGTAATATTTCTTTGGTAAATAGAGTTAAGTTATATTGCTTCAGTTTTTCATTTGAAGAGAGCAGAGAATTTCCTTCTTCCAGTCT